>JAJHUR010083628.1:0-12500 GCA_027495735.1 Lutjanus campechanus | reverse complement strand
GGAGACAAAACGTAAAGCCTTCGAGGACATCTTAAAGGACCAGTGTGTAGCATTTAGAGGCATGATGGTGTAACATGGTGGCCTCCGTGGAAGAGGACCTGTGCCTTCTGCAGATATAAAGTGCTCATTCTAAGTTAACGAAAACACAAATCTTACTTTGAGGCGATTATACACTAATGGAAACATACTTACTGATGAAGAAAAACTAGTATTTCTGGTCAGACTTTACTTTGATGAACAAAAGTAAAATGGTGGCGCCTCAATTGTTCTTTTACTTGAATATATGAGTTTAATCCAACTCATATCTGTCACAAAGAGGATCTTTGTACAGCGTGTGCACAAGGGCACAGTTCATACCAAAAGCTTAAAGCTACAATAGAAACATTCAGTTTTATATAGTATGTCTCACCTCATACAGAATCATGCATCATGAGGATAGCAGACAGGAGGGCGCTACATAAGAAACAATGTCAATGTCACAAAAGCTGTTACGCTCAAGATATCGTGTACCAGACAGGTGGCACTCCTGAGGCCTCTCAGGTAAACAAATGTCAGGCACTCATTAATGTTATTTATTTTATCATTAATTATCAGACACTTATGAATATGATGTTCTATTTCTGTCATATTATGCCAATAAAGCTCTGTACATCTTCCACACTGGATCTTTAAGCTTGTGTTAACCACTTTATTTCAGGAACCTCACCAAAAATCCATTTAAAAAAAAACAAAAAAACCCACAATGACTTGGCTGTGCTAATGTGTTTCTGGATTCTATTTGTCTAAACCTACATTTTAAACATTTTTTTTAAACAATTTGTCTAAGTTTTATTGTTAGCTAGCTACCACATTATCCATTTACAGCTTCCTAATGTTAGCCTGGCAGATAATGCTAACATTAATCAACTTAAGCCCTATTCGCATGGGATTAGTATTACCTGGGGACGTCTGGTAATTTGTCGTCTCTTTCTGCAGATGGGTCTCCATATAATTTGCCGAGAGACACTATTTGCACCTAAAATACTTTCAAAACTGCCATTCATAATTTCAACCGCAGCCTCCATTACTCAACCTGGAAAAAGATAGAAAATGGCACACAATAAAAAGAACAAACAACGCCCAATCACTGAGATGCAGATTCGCACGGGACTATTATCACGGGACGTCTGTGTTTGGCGAAATATGGTAGGTAAATTGCGGTGGAATTTTTACTTTACAAATTACAGACATGGCGCATTCGCACGGGATTAAGATCACAGGCATCCTCCGCTATTATTACAAATTACCAGAGGTTCCCAGGTAATACTAATCCCGTGTGAATAGGGCTTTAGGATATGTTTGGATTTGACTGGAAAAAGGGCGTAACCTTGTCATGATATTTAGAAAGAGACACTATTTTTTTTTTTGTGCTTTGGGCACCACAAGCCAAGTGCCATTTAGTCCCATTATACTGGAGAGAATGCAAACATCTCTACAGCTGATATCTCCAAAGCTTTGCCTCTCAAACCCAAAAAATCTAGATGGATAAATAACATAATAGACCAGGGGAAAACATTTTGTATTTTTGATTTTGGGGGGTGAACTGTCCCTTTAAGCTCCAAATTCAATGTCAGTACTTACCTTACTTAGCAAACAGGCCAGGGAACTGTCACAAAACATACATTTTTCTTATCTTTTTCTGAGCATTTCAAGCTCAGCGGGATAATTAACACCTAACTTGTTCTCAGAGTGAACTGAGCCTGATACATTCACACTGTGTCTGTACATGCTTGTATGAACGTGTAGGTGGATGTTGTGTGTGTGTCACTATTTTTGGAGCAAGGGATTTTTCTAACTTGTCATCACCTCGTGCTCTGATGGAAGAATCGCCGTACATGGCTGCCATAGCAACTTCTCAGAGATGGAAAAAATCTTTGTTGTAAAGACTTGAGTGTGTCTTTAGGAGAAAAAAAAAGTTAATTTACCAAAGAGGCAAAGAAACATGTGTTAGAAATATGTTGCAACAGTGGGAGGTGCCATTATTTTCCTCTAACACAAAGCGGACAAAGGAAACCAAAAAAATCTGAAACAATTTTGGAGACAACCACAACAAATCAAATCAAATAACAATCACATATTCCATGTTTCCTGCCCCCTATTTTTCACAGTGGGTGAGAAACAGCCTGTTATTGTAATTGCAACAAAAGGAAAAAGCCCACAAAACTGACAGTTTTTTAAAGAAAAGATGTGTGTGGCATTTCTCTGACAAATCCTTATTTTTTGTTTGATATCTGAGGAGTTGAAGAGGCTGTATTCAAATACTGATGAATACATTGCGTCACTTTGGAATTACAAGGTTCTATCTGACAGTTTTGCTAAAATTAAGTTGTTCACATATTCTTATACTGTGGTGACTTTGACAATTTGGGGCTTTTTATTTAGAAAGCAAAAACAAAAAGGTTCTATCTGCAAAGTCAAACTCCAACTTGGTTCTAATTGTGTGAGCCAATCAGCACTTCGAAGGTGTATAATGAAACCAATCAGGTTCTTCTGCAACACAATGCAATGTTTATAGGAAACCTTAGCTAGCTAACAAGAGTCTTTTCTTTTCCTTTCCCCCCAAAATAAGACATATTTTGGTGTATCAGAATCAACATTTCTAATATAAAACAAAACTTCATATAATTAGAAAGCAATAAAATTAACTTTCTTATATATGTAGACACTGACACTAATTTTATGGCTTAAAACATTATGAGTAAACTGTTTTTGCTCCAAAAACTCTAAAGTTCAATATCTCAAAACCGCTCAGAACGCAGACAGGACCATAGAATTCTACGGTGGCAATTGATGAACAGACACGAGGGCGGTATCAGCTCGGGGGGCTTCTCTCTCGTGGCCGAGGCACAAAGCATGACGGACGCCAGGTGCCACCTTAAAGGGCTCAAACAGGTACTTCACATGATGGAGGAAGACTGTTCTGAGCTGGAGGCGGATGATAACGTGTGCACTCGCACAGGCCATTGCGTCAAACTCTGGAATCGCCGCGTTCGATCACACATTCCCAATCTGTTGATGCACACAGCCCTCAACACACACTCTCTTAGTCACTGTTACAGTTTTCTAGAGAGTAATGTCCTCATAACGCCGAGCCTTTTGACTCGAACGGGCTGAGATTTCTCCTGACAGACTGCTGCTGCTGCTGCTGCTCGTCAGCCAGAGAGAAAGAGAAAGGTCAGCTGACATGGAACAGATTATCACTCAATTCCCTCTTACAGTCCTCTCTTTTCTCTCAACCTCCACACCTCTCGCCTTCACTCCTACAAATAAAGATGCTAACTAGATCCATAAAGGGTTCTTCGGCTTGTCCCCATTGGAGAACTCTTTTTGGTTCCTTGGAACACTTTTAGAGAGTTCTACAGTACCAAGAACTCAACATAACCATTTGTGAAAGGGTCAACCCATAACCCTCTGTGAGAGGATCTACAAAGAAGTGATTTATAACCCTAACCCACACAGGAGTTTCTACCAAGAACCTTTTTGTATTCAATCGGTTTTATCAAAAACACACCCAGGGGTTCTACTGAGAACCTTTTTTGTCTTTAACTGGTTTTATCGGGAACAGACTGAGGAGGTTCTACCTGGACCTTTTTTTTTTAAATTCCAAGGGTTTTATCTAGAACACACTGAAGGGGTTCTACCAAGAGCCCTTTTACATTCCAAGAGTTTTTTTTCTAAGAAATACTCAGGGTTCTACCATGAACCTTTCTACGTTCCAAGGGCTTTATCAAGAACCCATCAAAGGGGTTCTAACAATCATTTTATATTCAAAGGGTTTTATCTATAACACAACCAGGGGTTTCTACCAAGAACCTTTTTAAATTACAAGGGTTTCATCTAGAATTCACCAAGAGGGTTCTAAGGAAAACCTTTTTATATTCAAAGGGTTTTTATCTAGACCCCATCCGAAGGGTTCCAACAAGAATCTTTTGATATTCAAAGGGTTTTATCTAGAACACAATCAGGGTTTCTCCTGAGAACCTTTTTGAAATTGAAGTGAGAACACATTCAGGGGGTTCTACCTAGAACCTTTTTCTAAATTCCAAGAATGTTATCTAGAACACATTCAGGGGGTTCTACAGCAAGCCTTTTTATGTTCGAAGGGTTTTATTTAGAAGCCACCAAGGGGTTCTACCGAGAACCTTTTTATTTTCCAAGGGTTTTATCTAGACCCTACCCAGGGTGTTCTAAGGAGAACCCTTTTATTTATATTATGGTACAAAAAAAAAACCTTCACAAATTCTCAATGAGTTCTTCAAGGATTTCAACAATCATTGAAGAACTTCTTGAAGAACCCTTAGCTCTACCCTTGACAAACCCTTGGATTAAAAAAGGGTTAATCAGAAGCAAATGGTTCTGGGTAGAACTCAGGAAGAACCCTTTTGGAACCCTGAGTTCTTATAGTGTTGGACAAAGAGCCCACCCTCACTGAGAGAGTGTGGATATTAAAAAAACAGAGCCAGTGTTGTCCATTCTATTGCATTAGCATTTTGATAACTCAAGGCTAGTCCCTCCGTGTCACCTAGTTCCCTTGTGTGTGTATGTGATGGATAGGGGGGCTGGTGTGTTGTGTGGTTAACCTCATTCTGTCTCTGTCTTTCTGTCTCTTTGTCCCTCTCCCTTTCTCCTCTCTGTGTAAACCACAGATTGACAGTCGAAGCAGACAAAGTTTATCTTTGCCTTCTTTAAGCCGCCGTTAATGAGACGCTGCCTGGAAAGTTTTTCTGAGAGTTCATGTTGGAATTCTTTGCAGCTTCTCACTTCCTGAGGCTTGTCAAGGGACTGCAACCAGACTTTCAATTCCTTAAAGTGATTGTTCGAATTTTTTTAAAATGTTGTAGTGTGGGGCAAAGACTCACTGGGAGTGGTATGTATACATCGACACATAATTGGAGATTTTGCAGCCAGTTGCAAACTGGGTCAAGCAAACAAAACAGTTTTATACCACATGGAACAGCAAAAGTTTAAACCATTTACAATAGAGGAAGACATATTTTATACTTTCCCAGGAAGCACTGATTTGGTGATTCATAAGTCAAAAGATGTCTTGGCTTCTAAGTTAAAACTTGGCTAAATTTCACTGACTATATTGTTACGTGATGCAGATTCAGCTCACATGCAAGCAATAACACACAATAAAAGACAATGGACAAAATTAATAAGTATCAGCAACGATATGGAGACAATGGAACAATATTCACTATGTTTGAAGTGACTGTGTATTCAGGTTGCCCAGTAGCCCGTATTTAAGTAATCCAATCTTTAAGGGACAGGTTCAAGTCAAGTCTCATGTTTTTGGCTTTATCTTTTGGACATTTTAATTTTTATTGACAGGACAGCTGTAGATTGTACGTGTCTTCTGTAATGTGAACATATGGTAAGCTTCTGTACGTGGGCCGCACGATCTACCAACTGAGCTACCAGGGCGCTGCAGTCCAAGTCAAGTTTAAAGTCTTTGAGCTAGGGTCCGTGTCAAGTCATTGGTCACAAGTCCAAATCAAGTCTCAAGTCTCTGATCTAGAGTCTAAGTTACAGTAGGTCTCAAGTCTTTGATCTGTAGTCCAAGTTAAGTTTTTAATGGGCATGATTTTTTTATTTTTATTTTATTGACAGGACAGCTGTGGATTGATCAGAAATCGGGGAGACAGGGGAGGAAGACAAGCAAGGGGCCACTTAGAGCAAGGGCAAACTCAGGCCCACTGCTTAGGACTAATGGTATGTTCACACTACTGGCAGCACAGCATCAGGCTACAAGTCATTTTCAGTGGAAGCCAGCAACATGAAGCCAGAAAGTGACATTCAATACTTGTCACTGTATGAGGAGCTACAAATCACAGTTGAGCCGGCCTCAACTTTTGGCAGTGACAGTGACACATCAACCAATCACATGTCTTTGTTTTGCCACTTCCATATACAGTCTCCCCACAATTCCTGTGCTGTGTGAAGAATGGAAGAAAAGTTAAGTTTTGACTAAGTTTTATTTAAACCTACCCTTCTTTCTTACAAGAAAGTGAAGTCTCAAGTCTTTTGAGGGCAAGTCTCAAGTTACTGCGTGTGACGTTAAATGCAACTTGGGTCCAAGTCCTCATTTCTCATAGTGGCCCTTCAGAAGAAATGATTTCTCTCCTTAACTTTTATCAATGACTGATTACTAGCACTTAAATAACATGAATAACTTAAGCAACCTTTTGTCAGAAAAAGGTTTATTTGTTGGTGGTTTCCAGTTCTTCTTTTCCACATGTTGACGTGTCCGTGCAAGATACTAAGCCCCAAAACAGCTCCCAATGAGCAGACCAGCGCTTGCAGTTGTATGACTGTGTTGTATTGGTAAATGCACTCATACAGCTCTATGTACCAGTATCCAAGAAAACTTGTTGCTGGTTTATACATGAAAACAACCTCGGGTTGACTCATTGTGGTTGAAGAAACATGATGAACATGCATACATACCACTGTCGCACTAATACAAGGCTTAACTCAAAAGTCATATATCAAATCTCTCCCTTGCTCTTCTGCATTATCCTCTTTCCAACCTCCCTCTTTTGAAGACATAACTTCTTGCAGGTGAAGAAACACTTCAATTTCTTTTCATTTATTTCCATATTGACTTCCTTCACACCGCTGCAGTTCTTTGGAGCCAATTAACTCCTGAGGAAAAAACTCACAGTCTTGACAGACATTATTGAGATGAGATGGGCTGTGAGAATAGGTGTGCTTTTATGGATCTGACTTGTGATAGCTCTATCCCAGCAGTCTCTGTTGCAAAGACATTGATGTGGCTATTTCTATCTAAAGCAGATGGTAAGGTTAAGAACAGCAAACATCCTGTAGATATGAGAAATGAAATGGGGGTGTTTCTGTGCTATGATAGACTATTATTCATTAAAAGAAAATAGTCTTGAAATAGAAGCAATAGAGTTGATATTTTCAATAGAGAAACCACACTTTCCAAAATAAAACTAACTAGCAAGCGTAGTTCTCACAGGATATAATGCTTCACCTAAATGCTCCCCACATTATACACCACCTTTTACATCATGATCTTTCATTCACAATATAGCCTAATATAGCCTTTTAAACCTGTTATTTCTGTCATTAAAGGGAGAGTGGACAGGGACACTGGTCATTGCCAGATTTCTAAACATAAACACAATTGGTCCCCTCTCTGTTGTTAGAAAGTCTTAAGTCTTAGAAACTATTCAAACATGCAAACTCATGCAGACATTAGTACTTTTACTTAGTGCTTTTACTTTAGCACTTAATGAAGGAATTTAAATGCAGGATTTTTACTTGCAATTGAGTATTTTTACATTGTGGTATTCATGCTTTTAAGTAAAGGATCAGAGTACTTTTTTCATCACTGCAGGTGTCAGAATCTGATGGGTTACCAAATACAGTGTAACACCTTCACCGGTACTAGAACGTATTTTGTTGAGTCACCAGTTAACACAGTGACAGTCAAAACTAGCATCCATTGTACACATCACATCCATGTTTAGGAGGGAAAAGAGGATGATTCAGTTATCTTGATCATGATTGGCCAAAAGACTTTTGATGTCTCACCAAAGATGTTTTATTGTGAGGAAGATCACAACACAACAAGAGCTCTCTGAAACAGTCTCTGGTTTCACTCCAGTCAGTTATGCCACTTGACCATTGATTCAAAACAGCAAATTTTGCAGAAAAGCAACTAATTTGCAGGTGTGCATATTAATAGAAAATGGCCAAATGCAATAATCTTTTAGAATTGGTTGGAAAGTGTCTATTTACATTGTCCAACATGACACCTCAAACACCGGTACAGGGTACCAAGCCATTGTATCGCAAGTCACAAGTAAGCCTCAAGTCTTTGCACTCATCTCCTCAGTCAAGTCCCAAGTCAAGGCAGGGAAATCCTGAGTCAAGTCCCAAGTCGGGACTGACAAATCCCAAATCACTAAACTTTGAATTTTGAGTCTTAAACATGTCATAATACACTCTTGACCAAATGTAATGCCATCAAACAGAGCCTTGACTTACTGTTCATGTTGCAACTTCAGATGTCAAACAAAGTTCGAAGTTGTCCCTGTTTTGTATGTGAACGAAATTATGTTTGGTATAATTTTTTTCCAACTGGAGCACAGTAACATTACATCAGTTCTTCTTGCTGTCACATTGGTTCAAACAAAGTGGATCTGAGGAATATTTTCACGTCAAAATACTCAAGTCCAAGTGAAGTGCCAAGTCATTGGTGTTAAGGTCCAAGTTGAGTTGCAAGTCTTTTTTTTTTTTTCTTTTTTTTTTGATTTTGTCAAGTCTAAGGTAATCAAATGTGTGACCCAAGTCTGACTCAAGTCCAAATCATGTGACTCGAGTCCACATCTCTGCTACAAGGGATATTAAATTGCAGGTAACCATAGCAACCAGTCGACTTAGTTTGTGAGATGGACCTGACTTCAACATAGCCTTCTTTCTCGCCTGTGGTAGGACAAATGTCCAGGGTACCAACACACTGGCAACATGGAGGGAATGTATGGGATATTATAAAGTTCACAGTTTTTTAAGAAAAAAGATTTCTCAGTTTCCAGCTTCTTATATGTGAATAGTGTCTTCTTTTCTTTAGTTCTTTATGACTTAGAAAATAGCGATCTAACCAAAGCCCAATATGATGACTCTTTTTGACCAAACAACTAATTGTTTAATAGAGAAAATAATCAACAGATCAATCAGCAATGAAAATAATTGTTAGTTGCGGCCTTAGCAAGGTCTGACAACTGCTAGAACTTTCATTCACAATAAGGGGCCTGGAACTTCTCCTACCATGCATTGGGCAAAAGGCAGGGTGGCTCCTGGACAGGTGGGTAACAAGCTCTAGCGATTAAATACTATTACAAAACAACAACAGAACAACCAACTGACTTACACCCATGGTAGCAGTGAAGGCTGCAATGAGAGTATCGATGCAAGGCTTTCTGCATCATTTGATCATTAAAAAAATTAAATAGGACCATCGGATTTGACAGTGAGAAAAAGACAATCAGCTTCTTTTTGCTTTATGGACCTGATGGGTGCAAAAATGATTCACAGTGCAAAATTAAAATGGCTCAAGAACAGAACGGAGTTTTCTACAAATACCTTTCCAACAGTGTCTTGAATTTGGTTTAATTTCTCCTGGGGCAGAGCTTTGTGTCTGAAGCAATCCCTAAAAACTCAAGGTGGCTATCAGGCCCTTTCGTATTCACCTCTAAAAGAAGACATATTCACAAGTTAATGCGTCTTTAAGACCATTACCATAATGAGCAGGCTGCTCAGTGTAATAATCACTGACTAAGGAATCAGCTTCAAAATGAAGCGAGCAAAGTGCTGAATGCTGAGGTATCAAATTTTGGAGGACTTCAGCAACAATAGAGAGTCAGACTGTAAAAATCATGAAAATGAAAAATGTTTTGAACTTCATGCATCAATATTCTTGTTCTTGCTTGCTCTGTAAGAAATGATGTCTGACTTGGATATCATTTTTTAGCAGATGACAGTTCTTTTTTCCTCAAGAACTTTCTTTAGGATCAGAGTATTGAAAAACAAACAAACAAAAAAACAATAAAATAAATAAATAAACCAACCGATCTTCAAACCAAACTTTTTGACAAGTATGTTGGATCTTTTAGATTAGGTAATCAGAGGACGAAAAAGTTAAACCAGGGAAGAAACTGGGGGCAAGGCAATTGATAATTGCCTACATTATGATGATTGTGGTGTTTTCCTCAGCTCTAAACATTCATGAAAGTGGACAGCTTCATGTGTTTTTTCCATCACTAGGCCTGTTTATCACCAGGACTTGCATATTTTAGATGTGTATCCCCAGAATAGCTGTAAGCATGAATATATTTGCAATAGTTACATTTTTTTTTCAGATATTATCATGTCATTATGAACCCATACACACTGGGACTGAATGGCTGGAGTCACCTTGCTGTCAACAGGCCTTGACCCAGAGGGGCATCATCCATTGGATATCACTATTTTGGGCTCAGATTAAAAGAATGAGGGGAGGAATAAACTCAGTCAGCAGTAGAGGGTGTGACACCCTGTTGATCGGCAACACATCCACCAGTCTTGTTTGTAATTTTAACAATGAACATAGCTTTTGTTAAGGTATTGTACATCTATGCCTTAAAGGGATAGTTTGGATTATTTGAAGTGGGGTTGTATGAGGTACAATATTACCAACAGTAGATGCCGGCTGGCACGCCCCCAGTTTGAAAACAGGGAGGATTACCAGCATGGTAGCAAGGTACTGCTGTGGAGAAGGTCACCAGCAAAACCTATTTTAACCACTTTAAAAAAGACCCAGATGAAAAAATCAATATCACTTTTGTATTAATGTCATACAGTGTCAAATTGTAAACTGCAGTGCAATCTGGGAGAAAAATAATGTGATTACAGCATTTTTGGAAAATGCCATGATTTACAAGAATTTACCGTAAACTTTACTGTAAACAGCTGAGCATCTTGGAAAGGTGGAAGAAAAGTGTGGGAGAACTGCTCAATTTGGGAGCACTTCTGCCAGCTAGTCAGTCTGTCAAAGCCTTGCATATTTTGTCATACGTTACATAATCAAATGTAAGATATTGATTCTATTATTCACATAATTTCTGTTACACTGTTTTCTAATCTGTAATAAATTTCAGGCCCAATTCCACAGACAAAGCAGCGATGGATGATGAGCAGGGTGGCAGGGAGTGAATATTGTCCCTTTGACATTTTTTCCATTTTTTATTTTCATTCTCATTGTCATTATTATAAGTAATACTAGTAGTATACAAATAATATTCTTTAATTATCATTAAATACAGGATATCACTGTAGATTCAAATACATACTATACATGTTGTACAGTTACCGTTATGTTATGTTGTAAAATACAGTAAGAAACTAAAAAACAAAACAAAAAACAGTACAGTGCAGGCAAAGCTGCGGCAAGTTGATTACTTTAATTTGCAATGAAAAGTGTATATTTATATTCTCATCACTTTATCCTACCACCAACAGCCTTTTCTGATTGGAAACTGCCATTATATACACCAAAATATGTCTCTCTCTAGAGCAATCAGACTCCTTTGGCAAAAACAGTAATTATATCCCACAGAGCACAAGACTTGTTGGTCTACCAATGCCTCTATCTGTCACTTTGTGTTATTTTGACTTCTGCGTTTAAATGGTTAGTTGGGATTCACCAAAGTCACGCAGTAACACAAACAAACTCCCCAATCGAGGCAGCGGTAGACAATCAACTCCCTTGTTTTGTGAAGTAAAATTACTGTTTTTGCCTATGGAATCTGGTTACTTTTGGAGAGAGACACTTTATGCTTATATAATGCTGGTTTTCCATCAGAAAAGGCTGTATGATGGCAAGTCAAAGCATTGAAAATATAGTGTACACTTAACTTTGTATTTATTAAATGAGGGGTGGGCATTTTTTAGGCTGGCTAAATAAAGGGTTTTTATTAACTCATTTCTGATGTGCCTCTGTTAACTCCACCTTAAGCCCTTCAAGAAGAAAAAAAAAAAGCTTAGAGGTCTGTAGAGATAAAAAAATAAGTTGCTGACACAGTGTTGATTGGTCTGAGTAACTGGCCTGCTATTAAACACAACCTGACAACTTTCTACAGCTGAGCAGTCCTGTCACAATGTGTCCTGCTGCTCCTGAGTTTTATGGAATTGTCAAAGATGGAACCATCTGCACTGAGTGCCAACAAATGTTTAAATGTGTTAAACCGCCGTACAGCTTGTGGCTGCAGTTTCCACATGGGTAGAGGTGTGGACGGGGATCATTGAGCTGTGTCATGTGCGATCAGCATTCGTACAGCCTGAACATGAATGCTTCTAGTGTTAACCCATGTAACAGTGCTTGTTTTATCTCTTCTGGTGACAGGTGTTGCCTCAGTCTGACAGTGTGTTTTGGGGATATTGTGGAAAAAGTGTTCTGCCTCCTGCCGCTTAACACTAGAAGTGCAGAATTTCATACATCAAAAGGAGAAAGTACACAGGAGTCCAATATGTCTTACACTGAAACTGGTTTAGTAATACTTGGCCGAGGGGAATGAAGAAATAATTAGTACATGCTTTGTCCTGATGTTCCCTTCAATTTCAGTCCTCTGGGATAGTTTTTAAACATTCACAGATAAGGTCATGATGATCTTCTGCCCAAATAAGCTCAGACCCAACACATCTACAGCACATAGAATCAGCCTGTTGGTCTGTAAATCCAAACACAGGAATTATGAAAACGCAAGTTCAGTTCAGCATAGTTCAGTACCTTTGCTCTTACAGTGCGTTCACACCGGACGCAAAGTGAATTTTCGCCTTGCGTTACTCGTGCGAATTTGGCCGCGTAGTTGTTGAATTTACTCGCGTGAGTAAACAACTTGCGAATATTCGCCCAAAACGAAGGGGAGGGGCTACCGGCTACGTCACTGACGTCA
>JAJHUR010083626.1:0-21720 GCA_027495735.1 Lutjanus campechanus | reverse complement strand
TACATGTCATGTGGTTTTTGTTGGTGGGCGTGGCTAAATGGCTTGGCCACGCCCTTTAAACGCAACCATTACCGGTATGTTTCACCGATTTGCACGAAAATCGGTACACACGTAGATCATGCCCAGACGCACAAAAAAGTCTGGGGACCCTATAGGCTAAACCCAACAGGAAGTCAGCCATTTTGAATTCTGTGGTCATTTTTGCCGTTTTCCACGTGTTGTATTTTAACGAACTCCTCCTACAGGATTAATCAGAACGGCTTCAAAAATACCTGGCTACCATCTACAGTACTTTGTGATCAAAAGTTATTAAAGGCGTGAGCTCATTTTAAAGCGCCTGGACGTCAGCTGCCAGCGAATTTTGACGTTTCACCATGAACCACGAAATTGCTATAACTTTAGCATAAATGCTCCGATCTGCACCAAACTTCACATGTATGATAATAGTCCTGCTCTGAATACATATATATGAAAATATTCCATAATTGTCATACCGCCCCCTGGTGGCGACAGGAAATGACATGTTTTACACTGTCAAGTGCTGCTCCCAGCACGCTGACCATATCCAGCTCAAATTTGGTCTGAAAGGCCTTAAGACCTTGGCGATGCTATATCATGAAAATTGTGATGTATCGTCAAACGGCGTTGCCCTCACGGCATGGCGAAGGTCAACGTTTCACAAAACACAGGAAGTGACCCTAGCTTCAGTGTACTCGATCGAATCTGTCTGAAATTTCACATGCTTGTTAATGGTCCAGGTCCGAACATGTGATATGAGTTTCGTCAATGAGCCTGCCCAAATGGCTTGGCCACGCCCTCTAAACACCGCCATTACCGCCACGTTTCACCGACATGCACGATAATCGGTACACACATAGATCATGCCCAGACGCACAACAATGTATCCGACAACCCATAGGCTAAACCCAACAGGAAGTCGGCTATTTTGCATTTTGTGGTCATTTTTGGCGTTTTTCACGTGTCGAATTTTAATGAACGCCTTCTACAGGATTCTTCAAATCTGCTTCAAAATTGATGTGTACCATCTAGACTAGTTTATGATTAACATTTATTAAAAGATTGCATTTCAGTTTAAGGGTGTGGCCGTGAGGTGGCAGCTAGTCTTGATGATTCGCCATCAAACAGGAAATGGTTATAACTTAGCCATACATGGTCCCATCTGCACCAAACTTGATATGTTTCATAATAGTCCCACCCTGAACACATTTGCATGAGAAAATTAATTCCGCGATTGTCATAGCGCCTCCTGCTGGTGGCATGAAATATCATGTTTTAGACTTTGAGGTGCTGTTGCGCACATTTTTACTGTATCTCACTCCAATTTGGTGTGGAAGACCTTGAGACCTTGCTAATGCTATATTGTGCAAGCCGTAACGTTTTGTCAAAGGGTTTCGCCCTGACAGCGCAACGTAGATTGAAGTTTCGTACAAACACATTAATGGCATTAACTTCTGTGTACACGTTCGCATTGCCATGAAACTTCACATGTATAATAATCCCAGCCTGAACACATCTACATTAAACTCATGAGTCACATTCATAGCGCCACCAAGCAAGGACAGGAAGTAACACCACATTGCTTCCTACCATGTCGAAAGGTGGTGAAAATTCAGCACCTCATCTACCAGTCAGCCTCTGATGACATGGTCGCGGCCGCAGCCAGCTCCGAGTGGCGCGGGGGTGCGAGGGCCCATTCAACGCTGCTTGCAGCTTTAATTTATATTGTTCCTGTTTTTTATATCTCCTCTGTTTTAAATTTTTAGTATTTTTAATATTTATGATTGTTTATATCGCTTGTCTACCTATTTATTATTTATTGTTTTGTTTTTTTTACTGATGCTCCTTTCTATTTTACTATCCTCTTTGCTGCTGTAACACTGCAAATTTCCCTGTTGTGGGACTAATAAAGGATTACATTATCCTACCTTATCTCATCTTATTTGACAGACAAAAAATATTGTGTAGTCTGAACCCGGCACTGGGTCCAAAAGCATGACAGAGGCAGGTTGTAAAGGCACTAATACAGTCCACAGTGGTTTATGTCAATCAGCTTCTTTACTGTGTGTACTGAGAATAGTTTTTTGAGACTGAGTTTGAGTGACTCCGCTCCACCTGAATAACTCAAGGGAAGTGTAAAGTTGTTACCAAATTAGATGGATGAACTCTGCAGCCGTACAAAACTTGTGGAGGTGGAAATTTGTAGGATTTCTTCTCAACAACTTTCTGATTGTTTTGTTGGTCTTAAGTTTGGCCTCTGCTGCAAGCTGTGTGCCAAGTCATATATATATATAAAACAGTTTTATAAAAGCAGAAAGCATGCAATGCTTGAAATCTCCCTCAAAATGTTTTTGCAGGCGAGAGGTGAGTTTGATTTATAGCAGTGGTAAAGCAAGACATTAGAGGTTAAGGCTGCAGTTGTAATACCAATGCTTAATTTGAATAATTGAGTGAATGACTGATCATGCTTAGGAGCCGGGCCTTCTTGGCATTATAACACTATCAATCACGAGCGCAATCAAAACAAATGGGTGAAGTCATCATGTCACAGCTCGAGCCAACATAAAATTTACGTATTTACTAAACTTCATTTAACCACACAGATCAATCTGCAATGATGGGAAACGACTTTCCTTTGAGTTAATTTTGAAAAGCAGGTGAGGCAGGACTCGCAGGTTGAAGGAGGATCCTTGGAGGCTTAAAACTTGTTTTTTTTTTCAACTTATTTTCTTCACACTTTTCACCCTCAGAAATCAAATTTTCTTCCTGAGCAACTGGTTTGCGGCCAGCAGTGCCCATTACTTGCATTCAGGAGTGCAAAGAATGCAAAAAGCCAATTTCATTTAACTGAGGTGAAAAAGCTGGCAGTTTATTTTCAATATATGACAAGTGCTGGTTGGAGAAAATGTCAGGATTTCCCTCTGTGAACACAACAGCTGCATCACACACACACAGGCATTAAAACAAATAAATGTTGTTATTCCTGCTGATAAAGCAAACTAATCATGTTGACACACACCATGCTGGTTACCTGAACAATAAGCTGCTGTCACTGGTCAAGCTAAAGGGATGGACACAGGAATGAGGACAGATGATTGGCTAAGAAATGTCTCAGTGTACATCTCTTTCACTCCTCAAATGTCACCTTGTCAACACCAGGGCTGGGGTATCGTTTAATAGAATTACGATACCAGTACCAATACTCTTAAAATGATACCAATACCACTGGAGTACTTCATTGGATTCCTTTTTTTTTAAGGTTCTTCATTATGAAGAACCACCAATTTATTCTACATCTCGGTTGGTTGAAGAGATCTCTTCACTGGAGAAGTTTCAGTACCACTCAGTACTGAGTTATTTCAATCATTAAAGGTACTGGGTACAGAGCCCTAGTTAACACTGTACTTGGAAAATGGAGGATGCACACAAACATAAACACACATTTTTTACTGTTCTTCATAACCTAATGCTCCCAACAGCAGTAGTCGTACAATTATTAAAGGAACAGTTCAGCATATTGGAAATATACTTTACATGTAGTTGGCATAAGTCTACACAATCTGATTTCTATCTGTCTCTAATACAACTTGGTTGCATTTAAACTTGCCTATTTTTAGCTATCACATTGTCCCGAGATGCACGAACCGGGTGAGTATAAATTTGGTAAGTGTGGTTGCCAGGTTTGGTACGACTATGCCAAAACATAGAGAACCTCTGCTCACAGACAATATCTGGCAGCTCTGTTAAAGCTGGAGATGCTGCACAAAAGAACTGGCTGGATGGATATAATGCTGTTTGCCAAGAAAAACTTCCAACATGCAACTCCTACAAAAACAACAAAGTGTAATATTTAGATTTATGTTTATATGTGATTTGAACAAAGATACATTGTGTTAATGGCAGGCTTTTAGACCGAGTCAGGCTCGCTGTTTCCAATCTTGCGCTAAGTTACGATAACAACATCCTGACTCTGGCTCTATAAAGCACTTATCATATAATATTGATCTTCTCAACAAAAGGCCTGAATAAAGTCCAAAAAGGACTTGCACAGGATCAGCTGTGGACACCACTGATGCCTGGTAGTTCTGTTGAGAGGAGGCGTTTCACACATTCACAGACGGTATTCTGTAGCTCGTTGTGCCATAGTGGCCTTGTGGACAAGCCCCAGAGAAGTCCACGTGGTCAGGACAAATCGGAGGTACGCGGATGTCCACACAGAGCCCACGTGTGCACCCACTGATGATTAAATTTACGGCACACAGTCCCTTGGGTATTCAGGGACACAGAAAGTATGCATTTGGCTGAACTCTCAATCAGAAAGCAAAAAAAGCATAATTTGCTAAAATGTTAAACTAACTTAAATGACCAGTGTGGGGGATTTAGTGGCATCTATCAGTGTGTTTGCAGATTTCAAACACCTCGCCTCTCTGCCTCTCTCATTCCTAGCATGTAGGACAGATACTCAATTCATTTTGCCCAGGGGCCACTTTCGTAAAATGACAGGAGGTCAGGTCAGGTCAGGTCAGGATCGAGTTAATAAACAAACACTAATAATATCATTATTTATCAGGTAAAATTAATAAACATTGTTGATGTTTAAAGTAACATTTGAAAAAATGTATTAAAAATAGCTGGAACATCGTCCATCATTCAGACACTTAAATGTCGGAATGATTCACCATAAATATAAACTGCGCCTACTGGGGACAGAATGAATAATATATTTAAGCTACTTTATTTTGAAATACACATTTATGGGATTAAGTGTGAAAATGCCCTTAGAAAATGTTTGAAGACCCACTTGCCACCATATTGGGGGCCAGACTTGGCCTGCAAGTTGAGTATCACTGGTGTAGGAGAACATACGCTGGCCTTGAAACTTGCAAAAAATGCAAAAGACCACATCTAGAGCCAGTGTTTGGTTTGTCTGTTCTAGGCTACAAACATGGCGGTGCGACATGGCAACTTTCATGGACTATATATATCTGTAGATATAAACATCTCAGTCTAAGGTAACGAAAACAGTGTGATTCTTTTTTCAGGTGATTATACACTAATGAAGACAAAGTTAAGAATATTATATCTTATCTCTGCCATATTGTACCAACAACCCCCTGTAAATCTTGCACACTGGACCTTTAAGTCTTTTTATTGTGCGGACGCTTTTATGTTTGGATCGCTGCTGATGATAATGAGCATGTTTTAAGTGGAAGTTTTTAAGGAATCGTGTCCTTCAAGCTGGTTATGTGGATTGTGCTTAGTACTATACATCTCATAAAATACACGAATGGCTGTTCCAATAAATACATCAGAAAAGGAAAGTAATAAGCTTAATTTTTAGTGGTGCAGTAAATCTAAAAAGAAAATAAATATTTTGTACATTCCTTCTTGTTTGTTCTCCTTACTGAAACTATTGCAGACCATAACTTACATGACGTATGTGTAACCCTAAATCACAATTTAACATTTAACACACAGACAGTTACTATCAATCAGCAGAATTTGTGTTCACATATATTTTAATTGATTAAATAAATCAAATAAACTCATGAGTGAAATAACAAGGCAGTTACTCAGCTATGAAAAAAGGCAGTTTAAATAAACAGAATATAAATACACTCATACTGTAAGTCAGTATTGTATCTCTGAATATGCTTTTGTGCATTAAAAACATTTAATGTGACAGCTGTGGTTCAAGCGACTGTGCAGGTTCATGTGTTTTTAAGTGCTGTATATGTGACTGGATGTATGTGTGTGAGTGGGAACAAAGTATATGTTTGCATGATGTAATTAAACCCAATTAAGTGTGCTATATACACACTGTACTATGTGTCTAATGGCCTGATGTAGTGTATGTGTGAATGTACTGGATGTGCAAATAGCACACAGCAGATGAAGCAGAGTATTTATCACACCATTGTATGTGTGTGTCTCTATTTGGGTGTGTAGCTAAATTGAGCTGAGCTGAGCTGTCATCACTGTATATAGGCGAATGTGTGTGTGTGTGTGCGTGTGGGTGCGTGTGTGTGTACGGTATGTGTGTGGGTGTGTGTGAGACAGAGAGAGAGAAAGACAACTCACCAGCAGGGAAGTAGAGCGGGAGATTCTGCAGATACAGCTCCTTATCCGTCGGCAAGAACACACAGAAGATGACTCTGTCCAGCTGACACACACACACACACACACACACACACACACACACACACACACACACACATACAATGACCTTTATTACAAGCATATGCAATAACTGTGAATACATCAATAGCAGGGGGGAACAATGTAACAGTGTGTGACATTGTGCGGCGGTGATATCAGGAGAATGCAGCTAATGCATCAGTCCATTACTCCCCTATTAGGTCCCTATTATGATCATGCCACAACACAGTGCTTATTACACAGTGTGCTGGGGACAGAATGCTGCAAATGTACAAAAAGAGTCTGTGTGTGTGTGTGGGAGAGAGAGAGAGAGAGAGAGAGAGAAAGGACAGAGAGATGTCCTGTGGAGACCTACAAGTACTTATATCATATAAGTGTTTGTGTTTATGCATGTGCGTATAAGGGACAGAAAACTAAAGTGTGTGTGTGTGTGTTTTTCGTGCATGCTCCTGACTGTGTGTGTTTATTTGACACTAGGCCCTCAGTTTCTCTCATTATTGAGTCAACTCAATCCATACACACACACGCACATAGAGCAAACAGAGCCATAAAGATAATAGATTTCAAATAATATTAAGACACTGGCCAAGTGAGTGCAGCTATTTTACAACAATAAACAATCTTTATGCTCTTTGCTCCTGTGTTCTTTAGATCCTACCTCTGCAGTCCATAATATTTACATTACACTCTAAGTATAGCTGGACCTACAGTACAGTGCACAGCACTATATGTAGCCTGGTGATTAAAGTTACTGTAGCTACATTAAAAACATGCTTCCAGGGGTACAAGCTCCACTGTGCGCTCTTATTTTTCAGACTCTGACAAACATTATTACCCACCTAATGTCTCTACAAAGGTTTTGATTTTTCCGTTTTGGGCGAGGCAGTGCAATTTATAGCCAGGCTCTTTCTATCAGTTTGTGTCTGGTGTGGGAGTTCAAGTCTCATTGCTTTCAAATACAGACATTTCAGCAGCCTGCTAGCCCGCAGCTCGTGTTTTTCAGTCCCGGCTTGTTGCACAATTACCATCACTCTCCCGGATTTGAATGGGGGCTAAAAGGGAAGATATGGAAATGTGTGGTAAGTAACTACATCCCTTGGGCTAAGGTTCGAAATCTCTAACCTCCACACAGAGTTGCCTCCACTTGCGCCATTTTGCTGCCTCCCTCATTCAAATTGAAGCAAATGCTTGTGAGGAGAGATGCAAAATGGCCTCTAGAAAACGGTAGCAGTGGGGAGCTCGTTTTGATACTATTGCAACAGAGACCCTGGAGATGCTAAAGCTAATAATAACATCAAGTGAATGTAATGGGCTCTTAGAACCGCCTGTCTTTGAGGGAAACGCAAAGCTTGTAAATATTCCCTTCTCAGAGAGAAAATCTGTCTGCAGCAAAGTTTATTTTTCACATCTTGAACTGACTTCACCCCACTGACCTGTTGTGGAGAATGTACTGGAACTAAGACTTTATACACATTAAAGGGACAATTCAGATTTTTTCAAGTGAAGTTGTATGAGGTCCTTATCCATAGACAGTCTATTACCTACAGTACAGTACCTGCAGTTTGCAGAAGCAGCAGGGGTAGAAATATTTCTACAGATACATTAAGTACATTAAGTATAGAAATATTTAATGTTTGAGCAATAATCCTGCCTTTTTTAAACCAAGAAGTGAAACAGGGTAGGGTAGTAAGGTATAGCTAAAACTTTTAATGCCTGAAATTATGTAAAATTATGTTTTTGCAAAAAGTTGACAGAAATCTGGGACAAACAACTTTAACATTTTCATAAAAAATATATTTTCAAAATGCTTTCTGGAATAGAGCAAGCTTAAGAAACGGGATCTGCACCCCACTTAAAACAAAATCTGAACTCTCCCTTTAAGTATTATGCAAACTTGCATAACCTTCCTTTAATGATGAATGAATTTTAAGCATGTTTCTAGTGTTTACTTTTCATATTCTAAGACAAATCATCAACCACTACAGCATTTACCTATAAGAAATTGAAACATCTGTGATTTTACCAAGTTAAACGACGATTACTTTGTTTGCACAGAGAGAACCAAAGCTTCACTGGAAAAAACTGTACAAGCCAGCAGCACCGGTACTTATGTTGGTTAACAGCGGGTAACCAAAAAGCTTAACAGGCCTAGCAACAGTAACTAAGGCTTAACGAACAGTTAATTCCATAACTGGCCATCTGTTGATAATGATCATGTAATATGATTAAAACCCCCAGAACAGCTAACAAATGGGTCTTGTGGGGTGGACCATTTTCTCAAATTTTAGGAACCAGTTTTGTCTCAACTTTCCGCTTGACTGTGAATCCAGTTTGTAAAATATAACAACGATGAAACTGTCTCGGGTATTACTCTCTTGCTGTATTACGAATAAATGATTCATGTCTTTATTATTGCACTTGATGCAGAGTGTTGGCACACTGCCGCCTGTCTAGAGTCCATTTCTATCTTACAGTGTCTATAATTTTCAATTTCATTTTCTACATTACTGCACTCCAAGTCAGAGCAAGCCCAACAAAACACACTGTAAAAAAATGTAAAATGGAAGGGCTTCAATTAGAGAACAAACCCACTTTCCTCTGGTGCACATTCTCACTTTATATGTATGCAAATAAACTCTGTCTCATTTGCTCACAATAAAACTTTTTCTCTCCCTTAAAAAATACACAGTGGAACTATTTCTGGGCAGAATGTAAATTAGCGCCTCGTTGATTTGGTTTTCTGGTCGTATTTTAAGCCGTTTAAGTCTTGTTGACTGTTGTTCTCTATGGTGAGACGACGTTTAATGTTGAGCTTGGCGCGGCTGACGGCATCAGTCGACTGGTATTGCTACAGAGACTCTGGAGACTCCGGCGCTAACAATAACATCGTCAACACCCTCTCTGGGAGGTGATACAGCGAGGCGGTTAGAGAGGGGAAGAGAGATTGAAAAGACAAGAGGGAGGAGACCTGAAAAGTAAAGCAGGAAGAGGGGAGGAGAATTTAGAGCATGTAAATGACTGATTGGAAAGTTTCCCCTTTGTTCCCCACATCATCACCCCCCTCCTCTCTCTCTGTCCCTCCCCTCCAGTCATCTATTCCATCATTTTGTCTTTTCTCCGCTCGCTGTTCCTCCGGAGAGAAAGTGTGTGCGTGCGTGTCTGTTTGTGTGTGTTTGTGTTAGTCAGGTTTAGTCCCGCAAGGAGCCAATTAAAACGCAGACTTGGCCATGAGCATGAGAGCCAGGGCTTGGGAGTGTGTGTTTTAATGTATGTATGTTTGTGTGTCACTGAGAGTGTGTGTGTGTGTGTATGTGTTTTCTCAATACACCCTTCTCCTTGCTCCCACCAGAAAACAAAAACAACAGCTGTGAAAGGAATAATACCTAGAGGAAATGGTAGGGAAAAATTGCCAATCACGCACACATGAACACACACAGAAACACACACACGTACACACCTTGTCATGATGTTCATCCAGATATTCCCTCACAGTTGCCAACGCCTCGTGCACAGCCTGCTCAGGTGGATATCCTGTACCATCACACACACAACAACAAAAATAAACACACAGTTTGCGAGAACAGGTGCAGTGACAGATCTATGTGCTTGCGTTAGGTCGCTGTCTGCACTGTGTGTGTTTTTTTTCCATGACAGGTATCTGTTCTCCTCTCTACTATTCTAACACTCTGTGTTCTGTGTTTTCTCACTTCCTCCCATCCCGACTCGCCTATTCCTACGAGATGCAGACACAACACACTTGTTGGTTACGAGGAGACAGATGGAGAACAACTACAGTGCTTCTTCTATATTCATTCAGCTACAGAGACCTTTTGGTGCAGGAAAATTATCCCCACCGCTGGAAACGCAACGCAAAGGCAGTAAAAATTCATCATGTGGCCAAAATGCTCAGTCCAAACAAACACAAACAGTGTAACTGTACAGTAATTAATCCAAACAGTACGTCAGGAGGGAGGGATCAACATGTGGATGTAGGGGAATAAACGTCCACATTGTTTTGAAGCTTGAATTTGGCTTGGTTGTCGCTGCTTGGTTTTTATTCTCCCCAGAACATGTGCAGTACTGACAGAGTGAGGAGCTGGTGGGTGGTGCTTGGTTTTGGCTCGATCGTTCAGCAGGAAAAAAAGGCGGTCTGCATAGCCACAAACTTGTATTACAGCTAAACAGTACACCAAAATACTGTATGTGTCTGAAATAGGGTTGCAGGATCATGAATATGCACACAATCCCCACCCTCTCCACATAACTTCCCCATTATTTGTTTTTCTCTCCACTCATGCCTACTTGCAGCACCCAGCGCAGGTCTGAAGAGGAACACTTCAAAGATGACACAGCATAGTTTACCAGCAGTTGAATCATACTTGATATGATACCAGATAGACTTGATACTTACCAGATAGACTCTCTTTTTAAAGAAGAATTTGAAAATGTAACAGATAGTTGTCAAGGAATAAAACCAACGATCTGCTGATCTTTACAAATCAAAAGTCGTTTAACAAGAGCATAACCATAAAAAGCAAAAAACGAATCGAATCGTGACCTTAAAATCGAAAGTCATATCGCATCGTGGATTTGGAGAATCATGACACTCCCAGTCTATTTCACTCTAACCGGGACCATAATTTACAAAATACTGCTGTTTTGAAACCAATGGAGTCGCCCCCTGCTGGCTATTAGCAAAAGTGCAGGTTTAAAGAACTTGGATTGTTTAACTTTCCTGACCTGAAAGCTGTGTCCACAGCTATAACGTCCTGCTTGCTGTGAGAAATCAACAAAGTTTGCCTTTCCATAACTAATATTAAAGTCAAATATTCTTCATCTGATGAATATCTTTAAAATTAACAACTTTAAAGCCTCTGCACACATGTGGTCCACCTACACAAGTGCTTTCACTTACTTGCCTGTTCTTGCAGTGTGGGTGTGTGCAGACTGTGTTTGATTGGCACCTGCCTCACTCTTCTTTTAGCTGTTTCAAAAAATAAATTTATATACATTCATTCCAGAAAATGCAAGAGAATGTGATGCCATCTGGATACGGTATAATATAAAGTGCACAGATTGACCGGCTCTGAAAAGTGAAGCCAAAGCGGAAATGCCTTAAAGCGATATTCCACCCCTCAATGATAATCCACTCAATATACTCACCCCTATGCTGATGTGAAGATGGGTGAAGATCTTCAGTTCACAAAGCAATCCTGGAGTTTCAGCAGAAAACAGGGTTGCAGTCAAATCCACTACAATGGCATTGAATCTCGTATATCTCTTAATGGATGCATGTGTGAAAATATCATGAGATATACGAAGTCTTGCAATACATCGATGCCATGTTTACATGCTACCTGGGAGGCTACAGTTGACATTTCGGCTAAAAACATGGTGTAAATGGCGTCTTTTGTGGTTAAATTGTTGCGGCTCACGGACACTTGGATTACACCACACGAGCAGGATGGAGACATTTTGTGTTTGTTTTGTGTTCTTTTTTTTACATTTACATTTGGTCTCCATTCAATACCATTGTACTGGATTTGGCTGCAACCCTGTTTTCTGCTGAAACTCCAGGATTGTTTTGTGAACTGAAGATCTTCACCCATCCTCACATCGGCATAGTGGTGAGTACATATTGAGTGGATTATCATTCAGCGGTGGAATATCGCTTTAATCCTGCGTTCTTTCTAATAGCCAGCAGGGGGCGGCTCCACCTGTTTAAAAATTACCCTACTTCAGTACATACCTACCTCAGTAAACAGCTTCCTAATGAAGTTTTGATTCTTCTTCTACACAGCTTGATGTTCGTTTTGTAAATTATGGTCTCATTTAGAGTAAAATAGACGATAAACCAGGGTATAATTTAGGGTGTGGCTACCTTGTGGTTGACAAGTCGTTACCACACCGTGGTAACCCTTGATTGTTGGTCACATCCAGTCAGGATAGAGGCATAGCAATGCATATCCTGGTCAAAAAAATTAAGATGGCAACAGCCAAAACACCAAATTTGGGGCTTCAAAATGGTCGTCCACAAACCAATGGGTGATGCCGTTGTAGGTTCACACTTGGGTTTAATCAGCGTAGTAAGAAAATGTTTTTAAACAATGTATTTGCACAAGTTGAAAGATGCTCATACTGACTGTATCAGCATAATGTTCACTGTCTAAGTATTTCATTCGTTTTCCTACATTTGCTTGTGGCAAACAAAGCATGATTCATCTTTTTAAGGTTTTGTCTGAGCAACTCAAAGAGTTTGTTTAATGTTAAGGAAAGATCATAGTCTTGGTTAAATATTAAAAAAGCGACTTGAGGCACAACACAGGTCATGCTGTCTCGTTTAATATTTAATCAAAAACACAATCTTTTCCTAACCTTAAGTGTTTTAGAACCGCCTGCTGAACCACGTGGATGACACAGGATGCAAACTCTGGTCTCCGGTGTCAAAATCCTGCTTTTTCTCCTGTGTAGAACAAGAATATAAAACTTCCTGGACCGGATAAAAATGTTGCCACTGAAAATAATGAAAGCAGCAATAGACCTTTTTTCACAGCAGCCACATTGATATGAAATATTAAAATAAACAGGTGTTGCCACAATGATACTAATTAAGGATTTGTTCCATTCAGGTCAAACAGAGTCAGGAGGCTGATTTTGGACATGTTCGCTCACTGGAAATGTTCTGCTACACTAAATGTAACAGGATCTTAATCAGTATCACTGATAACACCTGTGTTTACTATTTCATATCAATGTGACAGCCATGAAAATGGTCTATTACCTGCAAAATTTATTATTATCTTAATTGGTACATTGAGTTACAATCAGTGACCTCATGCTCATTCCCAGTATAGGTCTTCACATCTAAACGTTAATGAGGTCTAATCAGCCAGAGTGACTGAAAACACCTGTGCACTGCCATAAAGATCTGGTATTTTCTTGCTTTGTGACATTTTTTTCCCCTCTGTTTGCTCAGTTTCATCACAGTGTGTTCGTTTTTCAGTTCTCCACAACAAGTCTACAGGCTGTGAGATATTAGCAATCATACAAGTTTATTTAAGCCACACTGTGTCACATGGATCTAGAAAAACTGGATACATCAAATTTGATATATAGACCAGGCCATGATGCAAGTCTATAGCACTCAACAGTGACTGCTAACTTTTTAAACAGAAAAATAGGCAAAGGTAAAAGACTGTACATACCATCCCATAAACCACTGTGAATGACACCGCTTCTTCTTAAATATAACTTTTGTCATTATTATAGGGTTTAAATTGTCAGTAACAGTCTTGTTATACAGTATATTGTAGTTATATAAATTATATTCACTGCACACAACAACATTATTAGCATAAGCTAAATATTATTTATTTATTTGAAGGGGTTGCATAAGACTGTCATTACAGTGTCATAACCATGTCATGATACCTGTCACGAACATAAAGGAGTCTTTATGATTTTTTTGTGATTGCTGTCATTAAGTGCTTTGTCAGTTTTAATGCTAAATTGATATTATGTGACATGTCTTGGTTATGACAACTTGAAATTATCGAAATGAAAATCATCCAAAAAAAAAAAAGGTTACCTTTATATTTTAACCAAACATATGAGGTTGGTTTTGACACGAACAGTCATAAGACCATTATAAATGTGTCATGAATATCCTCCTGGACTTCAGCTAAAGTGGTATATTATGGACTTGCCATAAAGATAATTATGTTTTATTACGTGGTTTTGTTAAATACTTGATTCTGATTAGTCAGTTAGCATATATAGCGCACTGCTGCTATGTATAACAGACTGTTGCTATGAGGAATAGACTGTTGCCATGGACACAGTTTTGATCAAAGACTCTGCAGGAGCAATTCAATAATTTTTAAATCCTAAATATATTAAAATATACTAAATTAAAATTAATATTTTGTGTCAAACTATTGTGTTTTTTTTTTGGTAAGTAACCATGTAATAAGCATGATAATGAACAGTGAGCAGGTCATTATTGTGAAATAAACCCCTTCAGGATGACTGAAGACCTGTATCACCCTGTCAGGGTTTATTTCACAATAATGACCAGCTCACTGTACATTAATCACTTACTTACTCTCAAATGCTTTCTTGGCAGTGTCATGAATAATTTCCTGGACTTCAAGTAATGTGGTACCATTTAGACTGGTCTTAAATGTGTCGTTAAATGTTAGCTGTTATCTGTAGCTGGCGTTAGCTAGTTAGCTTCGTTAGCCATTGAGCTAGCCACCTAATTAGTTGACTCAGCCCTGAGGTGCCAGAAGCCAAACACAGCAAGAAAACCATCTCAGTACTGTATTTCCTGTCAAACTGGCTGCCATTTGTCTCAGAGGCTGTGTTCGTTCCTGGTGGGTCAGGATCTCCAGTTCAGCCAGACTCAGCTGGATGGTGTGGGAAGAGCCTGTCAGCAACTCTCAACAGAGATGAGATCGTTCACTTCTTGGTTACTTCCATCATCAGCTCCAGAAAAAAACAATGTGTTTAATTCACAATGTTATTCTGTTGTTGTACAAACTCCCTTATGTTCATGACAGGTGTCATGACATAGTTAGCTTTATGCACACCTCCGCAAATTAAGTGTCACCTTGACTATTAATATGACTGTCCAGCGTTACTGTTGGCACCACCCCTCCATTCAATCATTTTTCAGTTTTACTCCACCAAAGTGTGGTTGATACAGTGACAAGTAGCAGCTTCGTGCTTCAACAGCTGTTATGTAACGTAAAAATCTGTAAAAATCCATAAAAATCCATCTGAAGTTCAGAGAATTTTGTTTCTCCTTCCTCCTGAGCCCGGATGAAACAGGCGCAGCAGACAGGAAGACACGGATAACACACTGAGTCAATCACAACTTTGGCCTTTTCCTCTATTTAGCAACAGGGGAGGAGAGTCGACAAGCAGCCCTCACACCCAAACTAACCCCGGGGAGCGTTTAAGCACTATCCTTAACGCTCTCTCCTGCCAGTGTGAAGAGGGATTACACTCAATCTGACACAATCTCTGGCCTAATCTATCTTAATCTGCCGGTCTTAATCCAAGGCCTTAATCTGAGAACCACCTCTGGGCTGCAGGAGATAATGTGACAAGTGGTACTGCTGTGGCTCAGCACTCTGGTTAAACACAAAGACAACAAGCTGGAAAACAAGCACGTGATTGAAACACTGTGTGTTCAGCCTATAAACAGACACACAGATGTACTGCTGTTGTTGTTTAAAAATGGATGTTTTTTTTCCTCTCACTCAAAGCAAATCAGCAGTTTGATTGTAACGCCTTTAGCAAGCCATAAATACTTGAAGTAAAAACTATGAAAATTATGATAAAACGCGCATACACACAATAGCAGATGAAAATGTCATGCATTAGTTCTGGTTTGAGGAGGAGACACAAACAAACACAGACACTGACCGTAGATTCCAGTGGAGATGCAAGGGAAAGCCTGCAGAGTAAAGATGACAAACACAGTGGTTACAGTCTGTTGCTGATCACATAACAGCCCACTTCCATCACACACACAAACACACACCAATGTACTGTACAGAAATCACACTGCTGGATCTCGATGGAGACTTTCTCCTGATTGTTTTTTATGGCGGCCTTTCTTCTATATCTGATTTTCAAGTCTTTAAAGACCAAACTGTCTGTCATCCTTTAAAGGTCTGGTGTGGAAGGGCTGTAATGTACAGCACTGCTGAGCCCTGTCCAATAACCATTATTACCAATGATTAATTGATTCCTGTAGAACATGTTCCACCTGTTGCAGTAGCCAACTTACTAAGTTACAGTAGTTTCTGCTAACAGTAGCTAAAAGTAATTTTAACTGACAGTAGTTAACTGCAGTGTTCAACAACAGTAGCTAATGGAAGTGTTTGCTAACAGTAGCTTTGGTAGTATTCGCTTAAAGTAGCTAATGTTAGTTTAGCTAACAGTAGCTAACAGTAGTGTTCATTAACAGTGGTTAACAGTAGTTTTAGTTAATACTGGCTAATAGTTGGTCTCACTACCAGTAGCTAATGGTAGTTTTAGTTAACAGTAGCTAACAGTAGTGTTCACTAAGCATAGGTAACGGCAGTTTTAGCTAGAAGTAGTGTTCAGTGACAGTAGCTAACAGTGGTCTTAGCTAACAGAAGAAAACGGTAATGTTCATTAACAGTGGCTAATGGTAGTTTTAGTAAATGCTTATCAATAAAAGTTTTCACTAACAATGGCTAACAATTGTTTTAGTCAACAGTAGCCAACGTCAGTGTTCACTAAACATAGGTGACAGCCATTTTAGCTAATAGCAGTGTTCTGTGACAGTGGCTAACAGTGGTCTTAGCTTACAGTAGCTAACCGTACTGTTCACTAACCATAGGTAAAGTTTCAGCTAACAGTAGTGTTCAGTGACTAAGCAGCTAATGGTAGTTCTCTTTTAGTTAACTAATCCAAATGGCTACTCTTTTATTGCTTTTATACAATGGATGCCGGATACAGCAGGGACATGTTTCTATTTAGCCTACTCTCTTTCTTTCTCTTAACTCTTGAGTTATTGTTATTGTAAATTTACCAAAAAGAGCATCTTGGATTTCTCCACAGATGTTACCAGCAACACCAACTCATTTGTCTGAAAGTATCTACCCATCATTGTTTTAGCTCCATTTGTGAATCTTTCAATTGGGAAATTATGAAAAATTCTAAGACTATTCATATTTTAATTTCAGATGGGAAGTTTCTTGAGCAATAATTACATTCATACTCATACAATAATTCTTATACATTAACCTATTCTGGTTCAAATTGCTTTGTATTCATTTTACATTTTAGTTAACCAGTTTTATTCTAGGATTTTAGTTTAGTTTACGTATTATTCCACTTTACTTAGTATGCCAGTTTTTACTTATTTTTCAGCCTGGGATGTTTGTTGAATGAGGTTGTCTTTGTTCCCGTGTGTTTCTTTGTGTCTTTTTATCACACTGATCAGGTGTAGCGCTGGTAATTTCATTGTATTTTGCACAATGACAATAGTTAATGACAAGCACTTTAATGCCTGCCTTGACTGTGACGATATGTGGCAGCTGCTACAGATGATTTTAGATAATTGTTTCGTTCTGTTGTGCTTTTAATATGTCTGTATTACAAAGTGCATATCAGTGGACAGTTTTTCTTCCTTTGAGGACATTCATTACCTCTCTCTGTTGTTTCATTTCAACACTCTATTTTCACTATATAATAATGGCATAAAATCCTACCGAAACAACCTTTTAAAAACAGTCCTCACATGTGTGTATGCACATTGAAGGGATTTAGACACTTTAATTGCTCTTAAACTGGCTGCAAAGAGATTCGGATTCAGTTATTTTACAGCTCAGCCAAAGTTAACATGAGATACAGCTGCCTGAATTAGCCAAACCAAGACAGTATCCTCCAAATTTACAGTGTCTGTAGTATCAAATTCTCTATTTTTGTAAGTATCCCTCGAACGCCTCTCAGCAAGGAAACAGTCCAGAGAAACAGAGGTAATTTGATCCTAAATTACTGTAATTTTGGAAGATACAGTACCCACTTGATTTGTCTAGCATGCTAACATTAGAGTGCATTTTTACACACAACAAGGATTCTCAGTTTTGTCCCCCAGTATTTACACCGAAACTGATTTAGAATGGCAGCAGAAACAATTACAAAGATCAACAGTAACTCTTTCAATGTACATATGAGCACTTAAGTACTGAAATTCAGACTACTCCACAAACAGTGAAAGCCTCTAAATAGTGAGGCAATTACTGAATGTAAATACATGGAAAGGTTTTTGGTGTAAAATGCTAATTATAAATAGATTCAAAAATGCTTTTTTAAATATGTGAATCTATGGATTTTAACTTTAAGTGATTAAGATCCATGTCGGGCGGGTTCATGCCACACCACTGGTTGAGAAAAGCAGCCAGTAAACTTCAAAGTAAATGAAATCTGGCAGATTCTCAACCTGCTGTCAAATACTGCGGTACGAGCAGATGCCAGGATGCTCTCTGTGTCTCCAGATATGTTAGTTTGACCAGATTGCAGAGTTGGCAACTCATGGCGAGAGCAGACACGACTCCTCAAGATGAAACAGCAACATAAAACTCTGCGGAAATGCACTTATAGCAACGGTTAAACTGTATCGAGGAGGTGATTGACCAGCATGAGTTAACTGCCAAAAATGTCTGTCTGACTGCTGCAATTTAACAACTCTTTCCTTTTAATTCACACATTTGAACAGTTTGAAATAAGCCTTTAGTGGCAGATTTGTGATTATGGCATATACACATATACACGTATGTGTGTATGTATATGTATCAGTCAAATCAATACATTACAATAACCCCTCTGCATTATAAATTAAAGATGAAAGGACACAAATGTGAATTTTAGGGATGTAATAGGAAATAATAAATTCTGTATTAATAATGTTTATAATAATTGTATTAATAAATAGTTTGTTTACTTTTTTGCATATAATACATTTTAAATCTGTTTTAAATTTCACTCTTGAGCTGAGAAACTTACAAGTACAAATTTATCTTCGCACAACCTCCATGAGCCTATTTTCTTCTACTGTACCTCTGACTTTATTTCCATGTAGCTCTAGTGTTTTTTGTTTGACTTTAACACCTTGTTCTGTTGTGAAACCTCCTGCCTCGCGTTTCATAAAACCTTTTTACAACTCAACAATCCCACCTGCAGGTCCTGTTTCCCTCTCTCCATCTATCTCAGTTTGAATGTAGTTTCCTTTGAAAAATCTTCAGGTGATGAATCATCGTGTCTTTCTGCTTCACTTTTCTGTCCTGACTATTTCTTTTTACTCAGTCATGAAAAGGTCCTTCTGTCTTTTCCTTCCTTACTCTTCTCCTTTCTTCACTCTATTTGTGTCCGAGTCTCCAGTCTTCCTTTAACCTTCTCTCTCTTTTAGCCTAATCTCTAAGGTTTTGCACTCCTTCATTCTCTGCACCACATCCATCCTTTCCTCCTCCCCTCCTGTTTGTTCGACCGACCGTCCCTTCGTCTTATCGGCTGGTTCTCACCACAGTTCGTGCAGCGTTTTTGGTGGCAGCAGCCAAGCTGTTCTTGTAGCACGACCTCAAGGCTTTCTTCTCCACCTCACCCACTCCTCCCTGTGCAATCGGCCCCACAGTGTGGATCACATCTGCAGAGAGACGGAGCGAGATGAGAAGATGAAGCATTTCTTACCACAGTGTGACAGATATGAAGAGTGAGAGTAAAGTTTAATAAAAAATATACCCACAGTTTGACCTCCTCAATCAAATTCCACCTTTATTCAGAGTTTATTATGGCAGTTGTGTTAAATATAGTCCAAATTTTAATGGATTATAAAAAACATATATAATAGAAAAATTCCCCCTTGTTGACATAAAGTCAATTCAGTTTTTTGAAAGTCCTGAACAGCTCTGCAGTCACACCACCTCTCCTGACACCAGCAATGTTGGCGGCATCACGTTTAGCTTTAAGATGTCATTTATTTAAAACATCACTAATGCACTTTTTTAAAATCTCATTAACAAACAATATAATGTTAAATTTCGTTCATGCTAATTACAAAAGTAATTATAAATACAGCACCAGTTGATTTCATTGTAAAATCGTCAAGGAAACTGTGTTCATGTAATGTTTGAGTTGTCATAATTTTGAGTATCGGTCTTGTAAATAGCGTTTACATCAACATTTTAAATAAGACTGGGAAAGCTAGATTTTTCTGACTGCTCCATTATATCTAACTTGGTGCTTAGAGATAAATTGTGTAACTATTTTACATTATAATAACAGCTTCAAAATCATTTTGATGCTACAGTGACTTGTAATAAGGTGAATGGTGTCTCTTTCATTCCCACTTTGCGCCCTGAATGTCAGTTCTTGCACTGTGTAGCTTGGGGTGCCGGGATGTGACAAGTGGGTAACACTCCATGGCACTATGTCACAAACCACCACCTACGTCACTGATTATCAGGAAACTGGATCACATCTTATGGAGAAAATACTTTCTGGTTTTTCCTCTGATGTCCTCAGGCTGCTCTGTCTCAACTCTGGGACTTTGCCGATCGAGAGACAGCTTTATATGATGCTAAAGTAATCACCAACTGCTGCGGCTACTGTTAGCCTGTTAGCTCAGTTAGCTGTGCAGCTAGTGGTCCTACTAACTAATTCTGCCCTGACCGGACTGGAAGCACAGGAGCTTTGGACCGCAGCGAGGAGGTGGTGCTGGAAAGGGCACCAGAAGCAGGCGAGCCAGCCGTGGAACTGAACTCAGCAAACTCTATAGACAACATGGCAAAGACAGACCGAAGAAGTTGTTGACAGTGGAAGCTGAGAAGAGAAAAGGAGAATGTGACTGAGCAGGAGACAAGAGACAAGAGTAAATCTCAGTCAGGCTTTTAGTTGTTGGCGAGAGCTTTGTGAATTAAAAGGCTGCAAGACAGACGCTGAGCTGGCCTTCTTGCTGTTGGACTAGAATTAGCTGGCTTGCTGCGTCATGTGTTGTTGCACTTGCTTGATGTTTGGCTGTCTCTGCAAAGTTGTGGGCTTGCTAATTTTTGATCATAAGTACAGCTGTCCATATTTACACAGCCGTGTATAAGTTAATTGCACTAGGAAACTATGGGGCTGCCAAATTGCAAGTTGCTTTAATAATATGGAAGTACCAAAAAATCAAGCACATGTAGATGCCTCACATCACTCTAAGTCCACCGTTCAATGTTATTAAACCCAAATTAAGTTCATGTGGAGTTATATTGTTAATGCATACTATTTTTTTCACAGGTGGTGGATGCCTGTCTGTCGATTCTGTCTTACCTCTGTGTAGGCCTGTGTCATTGTCTGTCTAATCTATGCAATCAGCTGACACGCCTGGTATTTATTAGCTGTTATTTCCTGCTTATGAAGATGCATTTTAAGTTAAAACTTAAAGCTTGAGAGTGAAACAATGTCTCTGTCATTTAGTAACTTTACTCACATATTATAAATATCAGAGGATCTCCAAGCTACAGGTGAGTCAAACCTGTTCCCCAAAACACATAAGAACAAACAGAACACAGAGCTCTAACTCAAAGGGATGATAAAAAATACATTTTAGGACGGTCGCGAGATGTAAGACCCAGCCTAAAAAAATCACAACTGCAACACTGCTGTCACAAACACTGACACGTGGACACATAGTGAAAAGATGAACCCCAAAGGTGACATATGAAAGCTGTGTACTTGTCGCAGCTGTCAGGCAGTTACAATACCATCCTGAAGCGGTGGTGGCTATTCTGTGTTTTCTGGTGTCACCGGCGGCCACACTGGCAAAATATACGGTGGAAAAGACGGGGAAAAAACAATCTCTATATATTTCTCTCGGACTGAGGGATGTCAGAGGTGTGAATTTGTTTAAGGTTATATATAACCTCCTCAGACTGGCGCATGCCAGACAGGTGGCCTCACACACACACACACACACACACACACACCTACACACCTGTCTCTTAGACCACACACACACACACACACCGC
>JAJHUR010083625.1:0-14899 GCA_027495735.1 Lutjanus campechanus | reverse complement strand
GGAACAGGGTAGTTTGTGTGTGTGTGTGTGTGTGTGTGTGTGTGTGTGGGTGTGTGTGTGTGTGTGTGTGTGTGTGTGTGCTGTACCTTGATCATGGTTCCATTGTCACTATAGTGCCAGCTGAAGTAGAGGTTTTTAATACCAATACAGGAGGAGTAGGTGCAGGGCAGCAGGACTGTGGAGCCATTCATTGCTTCAATGGAAGACACTTTACCTGTTGAGACCTCGAGTCCACCGACGCTCCATATACCTGAGCCAAGGGACAAAGGAAAGGGTTAAGGAAAAAAGACTTTGGCTTTGGTAATCATAAAAAAATACAGACAGAAAACAGAAAAAGACACATAAAGGAGCAGACACAACAGTACAGACAAAAAACAACATGTTCTAAATAGAAGTCAGGTGACACTGCTTTGAATCCATTCACAGGGCAAAAATGAAAAGGGATGAAGTAATATTTGCATGCTGGTGTGCTGAGCTGGGCTAGGATTACTGTAAAAAATGAGTGCAGGCGATGAGTAATGGCATTACAAAGTTAAGTAGCTTACTTACTGTAAGTACAGCTCATGAAATGACAGTTTTATGTCCTACTACTCCTCTTATCTGTAATAGTGATATCTACTAAATAAGAGATAATTAGATGTAGCAGTTTTTTTTGTGTGTGGGAGTTTTTCTTTTTCAATTCATTGTCTGCAATTCTTTGTTCAAGTTTGAAGTCTCAACTCAGTTTATGTTGTGATGTGTGATGTGTTTTTCATCCTGTTTAGCTGTTCGTGTTTTGCCTTCCTCAGCTCTAAAGGTGTGCTTTATTTGTTGTTTTAATGGCCAATTTAACATCAGGCCAAGGGACAACAGTTGAACATTTGCCTTTTGGCTAACACTGGCACATTCACAGTGATGTTTATCAATGCGCATTGTCCTTGAGAATAAATCAATAAATGGTAAATGGTAATAATTCATGCCGGAGCTCTCTGAAAAGAAGTCATTAACAAAGCAAAATGGACACCACACTCAGTGATAGATCTGTGTTACACCAAAATCATCAAAGTGGGCTCTGGTACTGTCCTTATTTCTCCAAAGCATACATTATAAAGAAATAAGCAAACATTTATTTGAATACAGATCATGTTTATTAGCTATCAATGACCCCCTGTATCATGAAAAAATAAATTCAAGCCATTATTTCAACCTATCTGCAACATTAAAAGGATTATTATTATAGATAAAAGTGGCACATCATATTTACCTATGTATGTATGTATTTAAACACAGCAACAAAGCTGTTGCACAGTTATACATGAAACAAAATTAGGAATGCACAATAAATAATGGGGCCAATAAATCGTCATATTGGCCTATCCAGCTATATCGGTCTATATTGGTATTGGTTATACTAATATCTGATTTGATAGATTATGTCAAAGCATTTAATTTGAATTTTTAGGCTCTACAATGCTACACAAAAATCAAAGTAATATGTTTGAAGTACTTTGGTAAATTTGGTTCAGTCAGAGGTATGGAATATTAAATCATCTCTTAGCATCAGTTGTTCATAAACTACTATCATATCATCATTAGCCATGAGAAGCAGGTAACTATTGGTTATCACATCGGCTGAAAAAAAAAAAAGTCCACATCATTCATCACTAAATAAAATGTGTGCTGTTTTCAAGACAAAGCAAATTACGTGTCACAGAGTAGATGCAGCAAAAAAGATTGTTTGCCTGCTCTGACTCTGATGCTGCAGGCACCAGTTAAGTTTGTGACACTGTTTGGGACAGAGCAGGCTATTGTCATCAAGTCGTAATGATGATGTTGTGCAAAATGTAGTGACCGAAAATGTACCCTATTTCCTGTAAGCCCCATGGGTTTCTCCCCCACCTCCTAATAGATTTTTGCAAAGGCCCATTGTAATTACACATTGCAGCGATTGTGAAGAGGGAACAAGCAGAGGGGGGCGGGTGTAGAAAATGGAATGTCACTGGATTTTGAGGGAATCTGAAGACCCCAAGTATTTAAATGTGCTCACTCTTGCACACTTCTTTTGAACATGCACTTAAAAGGGACCTATTATGCTTTTCCTTATTTTCATATATACATAACGCAACAATGTTAGATGTTCATATTAAATGTGGCAAGAGTTTCAAATAATCAAATAAATGTATGTAGAAGTAATCCCTGTGACGAAGATGCTCAATTTCAGACTGACATAGGCATGTTGTGTGTTTCTTCATATGGTCATCTGCTGCAGGTACAGCACGCACAACACGCCCACTCACCCTCTCAATCTTCATCTGACTGCTTTGCTCAGGATTATGTTTGTGTTCAGTGTGTCTCACTCACAGCGAGTGCTTCTTGTGTTGTGAAGAAGTTTAATATTTTATTGTTTTCCCTCTGATGTCCTCCAGTTACTCGACTCTCCGTGAAGCACTGAGTTTCTGATGGATAGGTATCTTTACTTGTCACTAATGTGGTTAACTGCGGCTGTTGGTTTGCCATGCACTACCCCGGTGTTTGAGCTCCCGGTCCAGACAGGGTCAGCTGCATGTAGCAAACTAGCAGTGAGCAGCTTAAGTAGCTATCCGCTAACAAGTAAAGCTTTGTCCATCAGGAAACTGTATAAATCACCCCAAATTTAGGCAGAGCTGCTGAAGGACAAAAGAGAGAAAGCCACCAAAATCAGTGAATAAAGTGAGGCTGCATAAAGAATCAGTATAAGATGAATAAGGATGTGTAAGGATGAACTGTGAATCATGCAAAGCTACTCTAGTGGAATCTCAGAATTAAAAGAGCTGAAAATGGGCATAATAGGTTCCCTTTAACATAAACTGTTGTGTGATTTGCTATATGTCCCTTTAAATACATATAAACTTTGTAAATATTCATGATTGGAATCCAAAGTAAACTCTCTCTAGTTTTGCTCACTTTTTAATTTGTGCATGTTCGAGGTCCACGGAGACATTATCATCTGTATCTGTATTTGTATTTGTATTGTATCTGTTCAACCAACAAATTTATCTGTATCTGTACATGGACAGGAGACCAGAAATGGGCGTGGCTTATACTGGACATGATGTCCAGTCGGGCAAATGTAGTATTTTCTAACCTAATGAAGCTACAGCGAATGTTCAGTCATGAAGACCATACTTTGCATGCTTGGGCCTGTAGTTTATTCTTCTTACCATCCAGCCATTCACTCCTCTCCTGCATGCTCACTCTTCCTGCTGTTACTGTCTGGGGCTGTCAATTGTGATATCAACTGTTCCATCAGCTGGTCTCCCCTATTGATAGCACAGCGACACACCTTCATCATTAGCCTATCACCTTGCTGTTGTCTTTTTAAATATGTTTCTCTCTCTGCGTTTAGTCCTTGCCGCTGCTGGTATGTGTGCCCCTCCATCGCCCCACCACTGCCCAGTCTTCATCAGCTTCATCATTTAATCAGTCCCAGCAGAGTCATCAGCTACCACCGCTACCAGTGTCTGGACTCCATCTTATCTAGCCGGTGCTCAGGACAGGGACCCTGTGCATTGACAAAATCTCCCTAGCACTAAAGACTTTCTCTCCAGACTAATTAGCTCATATCATTTTTTATCATAAAATATCTTTATTTTATTCACTTGTCTCTGCTGATTGAAATATTCTTTGGCAATGACAATGTTGTGTGTGTGTTGTGAACATAATTCTGTGAGTTGTGTACTGCAAAGTTCTCGACAATCTGGTTGTGGTTCAACTTCTTTATTCAACCATTCTCAGATTTATAAGTGTCCTCTCAGCCTGTCAGTCTCACTATAACCAGCCTCCTCAGGTTCCTTGTCCCAGTATAACCAGTCTGTTCAGCCTCTGTGTCTCACTGCGCTGAGATTATTTCAAAGTTTTCGAACTATTTGAGCTGTGACAGAAATTAATAGTCTCATCTTTGTATGTATGTGTGTGTGTGTGTGTGTGTGTGTGGGTGTGTGGGTGTGTGTGTGCATGTGCGTATGCATGTATATGTTTGTCTTTCTTTTCTTAAGAATGTGTTGCGCAACAGCCTGCTGAAGTCAACAAAGAACGTTCATGGCATACACAGAAAGAATTACACTGTTATGCTTTCACAGAATATGAAAGCATTATACAATATATTTATGTGACATGTTGGCACCACCATAACGCACAATGTACCTGTGGGTCACGCAACTTGGGCGCGTTTGATTTGTATCACTTAGCATGCTCGCCAGGTGTTGCATTGAATGAGTGATTAATTAAGGCAGATGCAAACTTTTTTTTACCCCGAATAACAAGCAGCTTCGGATAGAAGAAATATCTGTTTCCATCGCAATATTTGTGCTTTAACCAATAATGTGCCAGTATTTGGGTGCATCCCTGGTGCATGATGTATTTACTATGTACCAGACTTGGGTTGCTGACCGATTAACTGATAAATGACTGACGTGAAATGATTGATATATGAACAAGTTCCCAAATGAAGGAGAAACCAATCAGCTGACTTATCAGCACATCGGCAAATAAGACAGTCACTGATGGCAGCGGCCAATATCTATCTTCTTGTGGCACATCAATTTTGCATTCATTGAATGTAAATGGACTCAGACAACGATAACGATCATATTCATTTGGAGAAGAAGCCATTGGCTGGACACAACTCTGTCATTTCTTTGTTTCCTTGGTACAAAAGTTTGAATAAATAACAACAAAAACAAAATAAACAACCACAAAAGAACAGCAGAATTGGCATCAGCTATCGGCCAAATTCTTATTATAAACATCTGTATCATATATGGCCCAGAATTTCCCGATCATTGCATTCCTAAATCAAAACAAAGCATCACTTAAATAAAATATTATTGGTGTCCTGTGACATTGTTGTGCAATTCAGCAAACACGTGGTAACTCTTTCATTTCCACAGCAGAAAGACTATCTTATATTGGTATTTGGGTCTTGCTGGGCAGGTTATGCTGGTTATGTTACGTCGGGTTATGTTGGACAGCTGGTGTAATTCTCAGATTGTTGCTCTGGTGTCTATCACACACTTGGGGACTATTTATAAACCCTCTTCTCCACACTGACCTGCACAGGATCACGTTGCACTTGGACATGGTGCAAACAGTGTTAGAGTACATGTATGGCTAGGTGTTTGTGAAGGACTTACATCTATAGAAGAATTTCACACCACCTGCTTTGCAGCTCTGTGAGGACATCACTATTAGCAACACACTAAAACACTTGAGTCACTCGGGTCATTTTAGATGAAATCACTGTTTACTGTGGCACACTGGGTGTTAAATGCTCTGTCATCAGTCGGGGTCGCTCACTTTAGAGGTGAGATGAATTGCCCTTTCTTCTACTTTTTGGAACTGACATTCTACACTGGCAAATTCTCGAATATTCAGAATTTGTTTTATGAAATTCTCTGCAAACTTGCTTACATTCTTCTTTGTTCAACTGCTCTCCTGGTTCAGAAATCCATTTTTGTTAAATAATATCTTGGTGTCCATGTTGTTCTCAATAGTTTTGTGTATTTTTGACAGAGGAACATAGAAGTCTCGAAGATGATAAATACGGTCTGACCACAAAAAAAGGCAAGCAGGTCTATCAGATGTATTATTTTCCTCTCCTTTCTTTTACTTGGTCTTTTCTCTGACTAGATAACGTCTAGGTCCAGTGGTGCTGACCTGAATGCAACACAGATGTGACTTTTTAAGTATTCTCTGAGATTGTTTCATACATGCACACACGCAAATCTGTAAATGCGACTATGTGAATGCAGTCGTCCCTGTATTATTACATATTTCAGTACTTCAGGATTTTGTAAACATCACAAACAGAAACAGTGGTGAACAGACCCCAGATCTCAGCAGCTAAATGTGCTGTGCATGAACTTAGATAAGAAATCTGTGATGTATTTACTGTAATAAATCATAAAATGACCATGATATGTCATCAGAGATTAAGGAAACCTGCTACACTGAAATACTGGCTTCACTGATATGAATGCTACAGCTGCGGTTTCCTCTCTCCCAGTCTGTAACTTGCATTATTATTTGCCTGTTTCATGTTAATTAGAGTTCAAATTAATGCTGAATGTTCACCAAATGAGTCTATTTGTGAGTCGCAAGAAAACACTAATAATGTTTTAGAAGGTGTAGCTATGTATCATGGTTAAATTGAGCAATATGTGAATGGAGTCTGGCAGGCAGTCACTGAACTCCAACTCCAGAGTGTGTACCTTCAGAGCAGTGAACTTCTGTTTTTAGAATAAGGGGTTACATATTACATAGTTGTGTACTGACAGTTAAATAAACTATAAAAAGCTGATCAACTTACAATGTAGGACTCCATCTGTAGGTCATATATTAAATAAGCTTACTACTGCTGACTACACTATTTGGACTGCAAAACACGTTTTTTGATGCACAGTCATTGTTCATCTTTTCAGAAAGTGTCTCGTCTGTCAAGTATTGTAAATCAATGGAAAAACTAACATGACAGATTTGTGCATAAAGGATGCTTTTATATATATATATATATATATATATATATATATATATATATATATATATATATATATCGTTAGAAAATGTCAATGACAAATCTGTGAATGTTAAAATATGGGGTCATTTGACTGTGTATTTGTGTGTGTGGTTTGGCTGTACTTTATCTTCTCTGAATTTGCTCTTTTGTCTTCTCACTGTCAGCCCCTCCCTCTTGACTTCTAACATCCAATATATTTTTACCTCTCCTCTGTAGTCATCTTGACTCGTCTGGGTTCTCCTTGTTCTTCTCTGTCTCTGGTTTTGCGCTCTTTTAATGGGCTCTTACTAGTCTTTTTTCAGTGCTGGGCACTTTCTCTCACACTCTTTTTTTCCTCAGTCTCTCTGTCTGACTTGCTTTCAGAACTTGTTCCTCAGGGACACTATAACTAAATATGAAGAAGATAAATGTGGCGAGCTGGCCTGTGTATGTTTGTGTCCTTTCTGCTGTGGCACAGTGGTAAAATCAATGACATCTTGATGGTTTGAAATGCTTTCTGTAGCTGGTTGCCGGTCTCAATCCTCAGAGTGCCTTTTAAACTGTTAAGTAGATTAATGAATCATCTTTTACCCTCTATCAATAATTACTGGCATAATGCCATTGAGCAAGGTTTCTAACTAAGTGGTCTGGGGGGAGTAATGAGGGAAAGCAAAACGAGTGAAAACAATGGAGAATCTCCTCTGTAAATGGCTTATGCCGAGCAAGGGTGGGATTTCCAGGTGGGTCCGGATACCCCTTTTCTGGGGAAAACAGATAGTTGTCCAGCTCAACATATCATTGTAAATATAATTTTATAATTTTACATAATATAATAATTGTTTGTGTTTGTTTTTGTTTTTGGTAATAAATGAAGACTTGATTGATAAAAGAAAGACATTACATCAAATTTTATGTTAAAATATTAAGTTTCTGGCAGGCTTTATAACATTGTGGATTTTTACATTTTGACAGCAACACTTAAAGGAAACAGAATCTAATTAGGCAGATATTGTTGCTTCTCTCCTACTACTGTAAATAAACTCCACGCTGAGTGTGTTTGTATGTGTGTGTGTGGACATATTTTACTCACATTATGGGGACACAAATCTGTTTACAGACTCGCATTATGGGGTCCAGCCTGCCTTATGGGGACAAATCAAAAGTCCCCATAATGAAAATCATTAAACTTTAGGGTGAAGTCAGTTAAAAAGGCAGATGGGAAAAAAAAAACTGACATCTGATTATTTGTCAGTGGACACTGCAATTTTATGATTAATGTTGATATTACTATTTAAGACAGCATGCTGGTATGACCCTTATCAGTTATCCGGTATGTAGTAGTAATAAGAGTTTCCTCCGTACACTTGTCCTCTTCCTGGGTGTCCTCTTCAGGAATTGCTCTTGAGGAAATTTTCTGTTTATTGTCCCCCTCAACAGTGAAATGAAATATCCGCCTTTGACGCAGTGTGTCTGCCTACACCGGGGACATGATGATGTTTTACATATCTGATAGGAGTGTCCCCCCCTCGTGCCTGGAAATAGATTTCACACCTCCCTCATTTTACACCTCTGCTCTTTACTATCCTTTTTTTCTCTCCGCCCCCTTCCTCTTCTCTACTCTTCTTCTATCTTTACACTTTGTCCTGACACCACCCACAGGTTCACATATTATAGTAATGCACTATGCTAGTCATGTATGTGTGTGTTTGTGTGTGCATGAGTAATAGGCTGGAATGTGTGATATTTTTAGCTCCACTATCAAATATCTCTTTGTTCCAGTTGGGAAACATCAATATCTGAATCACTGATGGGAGGAAAAGCAACTAACGGTGTGTGTGTGTGTGTGTGTGTGTGTGTGTGTGTGTGTGTGTGTGTCCTTGGCTGCCTGTCAAGGTGAGTTGTTTTTTTTTTTTTTAAAGTAGGCCAGAGATTGAAGGGGTTAATGTATTTCCGAATGAACCCATAGAGAACTGACCGAGGACACTATTACCTCCCCGAGAAAGAGAGACAGAGAGAGAGAAGAGATGGGAAGAAGGGGAGAGAGAAGACAGGGAGGAGAGATGAATGGGGGAGCAGAGGTAATGAAGGAGGTAAAGTGTGTAGGAAGTGATGGAAGGGGTCACGCAGGATGGAGGGGGAGAGGCGAGGGGAGTGAGATGTCCTCTCCAAGGTGAATGAGTGACAGCAGGGCAGAGAATTACAGCAGCAGCTAAGTAACTCAATCAACAGCGGGCAAGGTTGAGTCACATTTACATGGCGTGTACACATACGGACACACGCTTACGTAATGTGATAGCCACGCAAATGGGTAACAACATGCGGTGCAATTATCACATTTACATCCCGACTACGGATGACATGTTAGTGGTAATCGCTGTGTTATAACCTGGGCTGCTCTGCGCCTGTTTGCCTCATTGCACCACAACTCTTTACGTTTTCTGCTGGCTATTCTTTATTTTTGCATAACCTGTAATAAATCTGTAATATATTGTAATAAATCTTAAAATGACCATGATATGTGATAAGAGATTACGGAAACATGCTAAGCATTCACACTTAGCACTTAGCTTAAAATACTCACTTCTCTGACAACAAGAGTGCCTTTGAAATTTCTATTCTGGCCTGTAACTTGTGTTGTTGTTTGCCTGTTTCATGTTAATTAGACTTCACATTAATGCCAGATTCACCGAATAAGTGTCTGTTTAAGAAGAAATAAGAAATCATTAATAATCCTTTAGAAGGAGTGGATATTTATAATGGATAAATCCAGCAATATGTAACGGAGTCTGGCAGGCACTTAGGCAGGCACTCGCAAAATTCCAACTGCAGAGTGTATTTTCAGAATAACAGGCTCAACTTTACACTGTCCAACAACTGACAGTTGTGAACAGGTGATTAATTTACAGTGTAAGCATCATTGTTGTTTGTTAATGTTAAATTATAATGTGGTGCTTGTCGTGTGCTGTGATATTACTGTATAAGTTGATAAATGTTTAAAATACTGCATAATCCTTTTCATTACTGGATTCTCCGGGGGAAAAAATATTTATTGCTTTGTATGTGTTACATTATTGTCCTTACCTGCAACCTGCCTGCAAGTGCAAGGCTCTCACTCAACGAAAGAGAAACAGGAAGAGTGACAGAGTGAATGGAGTGAAAGAGCACCATCAGTAGTGAATCTGAAAACAAAAATATAATTTTCTGATTGTTTCACAGTGGTTGTGCTCTAAGGCACAAATAAACTGGGCCACACATCAGGACAACGCCAAGGCGATCCTCAATCTGTCTCTGTGTGTGAATGTGTATAAAAGTCTTTCTGCAGCTCTCACAGATAGAGAGCAAAAGAAAGAGACAGAGAATGCAATGTAAGTGTGGTTGCTACATTTATATTCTCAGTCTCAAGATCTGGATTGGCCAGGGAGCTACACACTACTGCCAAACAGAAGTGTCCTGAACAGAGCAAAATATGAGAAAATAACAAAATACATGCAGAGGGTCTACAGTACACACTTCTAGTAGAAAATGTTGCGTATTATGCCTTTAATATTTGGCCACCAAAAGTGGTTTAATGTTAGTGTTGAAGTGACAGTTTTTTCTGTGCTTTTGCATATCTAGAGACTTTTTGAATTAGAGTGAGATCTTTGTTCTCTGAAGAACATATTTGGTCCATGAAGTGAACTGTCTTCTGAGTCTTGTCTGTGGTCCTGTTGTATTAAGGTATCATAAGGGACAACAATATGTGGATAAGGAGTGATACTTTGAGGATGAATAAGCAACAACTTATGACAGCAAGTCACCGTCAAGTTCCACAATAAGGAGTTTGTTCTTAAGTACTAACACAGGGCTTTTTGAAATAATTAAATATTCTCGGATTTTCATTCCACATCTGGATTTGATTGGGACTTTGTTTTATTCTTGCTTTGGTCTGTTGAGAGAGATTGTTGCAGTGTTTTGGCAAAGGAAAAAAAAAGAAGAGAAACAGATGTGCATTTCTGTGCAGGCAGAAAATGTCAATGGATGTGTAATGTGCACATTCGTATTTATAAATAACCATGTCCTGTATAAAGCAGAACATAGAACATGGCAAAACAGAGCTGGAAAATAGATGTTAAGTACTGTAATATTGGAGAATAGATATAAGGAAGGGAGATGAGGGATGAGGATGGTTTTTGGATCAAAACTTTCCAATCTAGCTCTCTGTGTGTTCCTATATAACACACTGTCAACTAGAGCTGCTGATTAATCAATTGGTTTTCAACTGTTAAATTAATCACCAACTATTTTGATAATTTTTTAATTATTCTGAGATATTTTTTTCATGAAAAATGTCCAAATTCTCTGATTTCATTTTCTCAAACGTGAATACTTCTCTGGTTCCTTTAGTCCTCTATGACAGTAAACTGAATCTTTGATCTGATCAACATTCTTCACTATTTTCTGTCATTTTATGGACCAAACAACTAACCAATTAATCAAGAAATTAAACGACAGTTCAGTCGATAATGAATATAAGAGTTAGTTGTGGCCTCACTGTCAGTTAATTAGAGATGGTTAACTTTGACATTGGTGGTCTGTGAGATGTAAAATTCTGTGTTACTAAACAAGACTACAACATTATTTAACTTTCTGGTGGCAGTTCTACTGTCTCCATTTTGTCATTTTAGTTTTGAAATGAGATTTGAATGAACTTAGTCTTGCCTAAACTACATCAGATACATCAGAATTTATCAGACCTTGTAGCAATTAAGAACAAAATGAAAGAAGGTGACCTACTAATTACAACAGTAATTACCCCAAGGGTGAAGCAACACAGCTAAAGATGCAAAGTGGCATCTAGCTTCATGTTATACTAACTCATATAACAACATATAACCAAAGCAAGCATTCAAACAACTTTGGCCATTTGAATTAAAGGGTAAATTAAAGTGGGTTTAAAATTTACTGATAGTTAACCTTATAGTCACCTTGATGATTAATCACAGCAGGAAAACTACCTGTTCCTCTAATTAAGAATACAGTACAGGAATTTGTTATTAGATCTTGGAGGGACTCTATTTAAAGACATGCGTTGAGGGGGTCTGACAGGAACAGAAGTTGTGTTTTAAGGTTTCACATTACGAGCATACACCTCACCTTTAATGATCCTAGTTTATAGTCATTCCTTACTGCTCATAATATGAGGTCAGCGTTGTCTAACATTGTGCTCTACAATCTCACACTGTGATCAAGTGAAACTGATATAATGATATCCAAATGGGAAAAAAATAATGCTGCATATTGTTGTGTGTATCACATTTTATTAACTGACATTTCAAAACACGTGCTACTGACATTTCAGCACAACAGTCTCACCCAAGTCTTATGTCAAAGTGTTACAAGTAAAATGCCACAAAAATGACAAGGTGGCGTTTGATTTGGTTCTTTTTCAACAGTTTTCTGTTTGACCTGATGTTCAAAACCTGTAGGTTTGTCCTCTTTCTTAACTTAAATTGCTTATTCAGCATTTGTCATATTTTACATGGTCATGATTAATGTTTAATCTGTAACAATCTAACTCATTTTTCATTATGTCATATAGTGACAGCCAAGTACAAGAATTTAGTGTGTGCTAAGCTGAAGTCAGATTGGTTTCACTGAGGCCGACAAATGACACTTTGGTGGGAGCTACTTCTGAAGGGGATCAGTCGTCTGTTATTGACCTTATCCTGACCAAAGAGCAACAAAGTGCACAGTCTAGAGCTGCAGCAATTAGTCAAATAATTGATTAGTTGTCCACTTTTAAATGAATCACCAATTATTCTGATAATCAACCATTTTGAGTCTTTTTTTTTTCTTAGAAAAAATGTTAAAAATTCCCCTGATTTCATAGTCTCAAATGTGAATATTTTTGGGTTTCTTTAGTCCTCTAACTCGTTAAGGACAAAAACAAGACATTTGAGGGCTTCACCTTGGGCTTTAGGGAATATTGATCAAACTTTTTCACCATTTGTCACATCTGACATTTTATGAACCAAACAATATATCAAACAATAAATTGATTAATTGTTAGTTGCAACCCTACTAACTTCATTTGTTTTGATGTAGGGCATAACTTTTTTTCTTAATGCCTTGGTTGGATAAACAGCGTGAATTTTATTAGTAACAGTAAAAATATTTGTGGCCCATTTACCTGGAAAATGAAATGAAATGAATTTGAAAGTAAATGACTAAAAGTGCAGAAGAAACTTTTTGTTTTCAACGTAAATTCTGCCACTATAAAATATTTTTGTTTGGGATTTTGGGTGTACTAATGAACTTAAAAATCAGCATTACATGAAAAATCATAATTGGATCAATTTTAGTCTAATTTCTGATTATTTTCATTATTGATTAATTTGTTGACCATTTTCTCAATTAATCAATTCAATAAAATGTCAGAAAATGATGAAACCCAAAGATATTCAGTTAGAGCAGTGGGATCACCAAGGGGGTTGCGAGATAATTTCTAGGAGTGACCAGATGGTTGTAGAGGAAAAAAAGACATTGTGGAAAGCAGCACAGAAAGAAAGCTAGGAAGCAGCTCTTAGCGACATTCCTGTCATCCCCTAATAATGTTAAACATAAGGGACAAGCATGATAAAATATGCAAAATACAGCTGGCCTCAAGAAAAAAAGCCCAAAGTTAACTAACTACTCTGTCTGGAACTAGGAATGATGGGAAATAAATACATATTTTAGACTGGGGAATGGTTGCAACTCAAGATTTTGGAGAACTGATTAGTTAATGGACTAAAGAAACCTGAAAATATTCACATTTGAGAAGCTGAAAACAGAGAATTTGGACATTTTTCTAAAAAAAAAAAAAAAGATTCAAAACGATCGGTTGATTATCAAAATAGTTACCGATTAATTTAAAAGTTGACAACTTATCAGTTCATTGGCTAATTGTTGCAGATCGAATCTAGTTCACTTAAGGATGGCATGGAAGTGAAGTTCTTTACATAAACCCCTCGGTTTTGTTTTTGCTTGTTTTTGCAACTGTGAACTGTGCTGGGTGTCAACTGAGAAGAACTGAGGGGTTGGAGGAAATGTTGGGATGTGGGGGCACTATTGGGCGCTACAACAAAATCAGGGAGTGTTTGAGCAAAAGCACAGATCACCACTGCACCACTACGTCACTACCAGTAATACTACAACCACACACACACACACACACGGATGTGAACGGCAGCTATAACAAATGTTATTATGCACTCTCAGAACCGTAAGTTTTTCCCGATTTTCTTCTTTCTCTTCATTTTCTCTTGAGCGTGGCACCATATTATGAACAGTCATGTAGCCCGTCACTCATCCAGCCCAGCAGCCAGATATTTAACACGTCCAAGTTCGGATCAACAAGGGTCGGATGTTACTGACCTTGATGCCCTTAGTACAGCAACAAGTAAACATCATCTGTGACATCAGTACATTTTAGCCCTCAAGTGTGCAAAAAGAATGAAGCAGAAGAAATTATGTTGGTATGGACTAATAATAATAAAAAAGGTATGGATTTACTGTGACAGCCCTAAACCACCCACGCAGACAACCTGGCATTGAAAATACTTATAAAAAGGGAGCAAAGGAGGAAGATGTAAACAAGTTTTAATGCATAGAACATAAGAGGAATTCACCCACACAAGGTGGCATGAAAGTACAATGTTCTTCTGTAATGTAGAGACACAGTGGAGGAGGACTGAGGAATGACAGGGCAGCTCGGGGTATAGAGAGAAGTATAACTCACCAAGCAGCAGTGCAACTGCCAGACCAGCATGAAGTATATCCCCCGATCTCAGCCGACCAGAAACACTCGAACCGGTACTGTCCACTGACGCCATGACACCAAGTCTGTCTGTCTGTGTTGTTGGCTGTCTGTGTGTCTTCTGTCCCCGTCTGCCAGTCTGGTCAGCCTGAACTGAGTCCGATCTATGCAAATATGTGTGTGTCTGCGTGTGTGTGTGTTTGTCTCTGGAGCAAGGCGGGACACTGAGCTGTGCAGCTGAGTCTCAAGTCCTGCTCTCAGTCCCTCCCTCTTCTCTCCTCCTCTGCACTCTGTCCCAGAAATGAACGGGAGCAGGGAGGAAGCGCAAAGAGAGGAGGACAAATTCCTTCGGGGAGCTCCTTCCCGACCAGCTGCACTCCAGCAGCCCAGAGGAAAGCACGGGGAAAAAGACAGACTGAAGAATGCAGCAGTTGGATGAAGAGTCTCTCTCTCCCTCCCTTCCCTTGTCCTCTTTGTTGCCGCGTCTCTGTGGCGATTATCCAGCGAAGGAGAGCGTGAGGCGAAAGGCAGAGAGGGGAAGCGAGGCAGAGCGGTAGCGGCGTAGCAGCGCAGACGGCTCCACTGCTCCAGCAGCAGCAGCAGCAGCAGCA
>JAJHUR010083624.1:12289-36044 GCA_027495735.1 Lutjanus campechanus | reverse complement strand
CTTAGCTTTGCGGCTTAGCAGTGTGCTAACTCACAACTTGGCTATTTCAGCTGCTTTACTGCTGCTTTAGTTTCTACAGCCGTTTCCATGACAATGCGCGTCCATGAACTTCAGGGGTAGAGCCCGGGGTGGAGTATGAAGGGAGGGGTGGGTCTGTATTCGTTTACACTTCAAATATCAACAACCTCTCTACTTGTTTTCTCCCACATCGTGTAACGATCACATTGTAACTAGTTACTACCACCCCTGATAAGAAAGGAAGTAGTTTAAAAGAACTGGCATAAGGGCAACCATTTACTGGATTCTGCCATTAGAACCTGAGTACAATCAGCTGTTAATTGGCCTCATCAATCAGCCAATATCAGTAATCAATACACATATAAGCGAACCATTAATGAACCCAATAACTAAAAGCAGTCAGTGTCGAGCAGTTACCTAGTGGTTCTGGAGTCATAACAAAACATTACAAATAAACATATTAGCAGTTTGAATAAAACTAAAGCTCTTTGCTATTACACCAAAATCCCTTTAAGAAATATAACATATTAACAGTTCTTAAGATCACATTAAAATGCAAAACTTTGCATCAAGCAAAGAAAACAACTAAAATTGGGTTAAGAACTGTCCAACACATTATTAAACCTGGAAGGATAGTGGTGAACCATCATCTTCCAGGAAGAAAATAATCTTGAATGATCGTGACCGGAGATCACTTAACATTCTGTTAAATCAAATCATTAAAAAAAAATTAAGAGTAGAACTCACAGATATGCATAATAGTGAAAGTAAGAATATTTCCACACACACAATGTGAAAAGAACTAAAGGGATTCAGACTAAACAGCTGTGTAGCCTTAAGAAAACCACTTATCACTGGATAATCAGAAAAAAGGCTTCAGTTTGCTAGGGAGCATAAAGATTGGACTGTGGAGCAATGGAAAAAGGTCATGTGGTCTGATGAGTCCAGATTTACCCTGTTTCACAGTGATGGGGGCATCAGCATAACAAAATAGGTGGATAAAGTGATGCTCCCATCATGCCTAGTGTCTACTGTACAAGCCTGTTGGGGCAGTGTTCTGATCTGGGGTTGCTTCAGTTGATCAGGTCGAGGCTCAGCAACATCATGAGTCCAAAAAATGAGGTCAGCTCCTACCTGAATATACTGAATGAGCAGGTTTTTACATTAATGGATTTTTTTCTTCCCTGATGACACAGACATATTCCAAGATGACAATGTCAGGATTCATCAGGCTCATATAGTGAAAGAGTGGTGAGAGAGTGAGCAGAGACATCATTTTCACACATGGATTGTCCACCACAGAGTCCAGACCTGAACTCCACTGAGAATCTTTGGGATGTGCTGAAGAAGACTTTACACAGCAGTCTGACTCTCTCTGAACAGAAATAAATGTTGTGACATTGCATAAGCTTATCGAAACAATGCCATGGCGAATTAATGCAACGAAATATTAGTCCAACAAAATATTAGTGTGTGACTCTTCTTTGGCCAGGCAGTGTACAAACCAACTAATATTACTTTGTATCTTTGTAAATTACTTCAGCTGATTAAATCATGATTAAATCATGATTAAATCATAATTAAATCATCAGCATGATTAAATCCACTTTGCATCCATACAGAAGTGCAGAAGTCCTCACCTCCTAGATGAATCAAACTAAAGCAGTACATGCTCCAGAGCCTGAATAATCCACCCAAACATGGCTGCTCTAAAGTGAAAAGAACATGTAGAGTGTTTTTACCTCCCAGACTCTGATGTGTCCATCTGTCCCTCCTGTCAGCAGCAGGCTCATGTCAGGACTGAACCTGACCACCTTCTGGAGCGGGTCCTGAGGGTTCAGATCCGACTGGACTTCAGCCAAAGCAGTCACAGAGATGTGAGCAGTGTCATCCTTCATATCGGACTTATCTCCAGACGCTGCAGGTCCATCCTGTCCACCTTTGTCTCCTTTCCCAGCTCGTCTCCTGGCACTCCCCTGCTGCACACTGTTCGCTACAGCACACATGACACACGTTTATGGGATAACAAGACGCCATAACAAGAATGGGAAACACAGGACACTTATGTGAACCAAAACAGAGGTTTAGTTGTTTATGTATATCACACATTCTTGAGAATTGTGACACTAATTCAAAGTTTTTGATGAAAGTTTATTCTTTAACAATTTATACATATGAAATATATGTAATTCATGAAATGTTTTGGTTTGGTTTAATTTTTCAAATTTCTACACTTGCTCCATGGCAGAAAACAGCCCTGTCCCAGATGAGAATTCACAACTTCAAACTATTTAAAACTGTCAAAAACCTTCAAAGTCTAAAATTAACAATACCTACTGATAACATAGGTATAAAAACGTGCTATTATAATCATCTTTGTTTTAAAATCAAGGGCCAACATTTTCATAAAAAAAAGTTGATCCTTTAAAGTTGATTTGCCTCAACTCCCATTGGTTGTGCTTTGAAAGGTCAGCAGCAAACAAGGTCAAAGTTCAAATAATTTTAACTTTGAGTGCAGCGGTCAGCAGCAGATCGGAGTAGTGCACAACGCAGAGTGTAGCAGTGATGCTTGGTCATAGGAAAACTATGGGACAGCCAGCGCAAAACGTTACTGTAAAATCCCACTTTGTTCTGATTGGCTGTTGGAAAACCCCCCTGTGCTGTGAGTGGCTGTTGGAAAATCCCCCTGTACTGTGATTGGCTGTTGTGAAATCCCCCTGTATTGTGATTGGCTGTTAGAAAACTCCCCTGTACTGTGACTGGCTGTTGGAAAACCCCCCTGATTGGTTGTTGTAAAATCCCGCTTTATTCTGATTGGCTGTTGGAAAATCCCCCTGTATTGTGATTGGCTTTTGGAAAATCCCCCCAGATCGTGATTGGCTGCTAGAAAACTCCCCTGTACTGTGATTGGGAGTTGGAAATATCCCCTTTGCTGTAATTCGTTACTGTAAAATCTCCCTTTGCTCTGATTGGCTGTTGGAAAACCACCCTGTGCTGTGATTGGCTGTTGGAAAAGTCCCCTGTACGGTGATTGGTTGCTGTAAAATTCCCCTGTACGGTGATTGGTTGCTGTAAAATTCCCCTTTGTTCTGATTGGCTGTTGGAAAACCCCCCTGTGCTGTGAGTGGCTGTTGGAAAATCCCCCTGTACTGTGATTGGCTGTTGTGAAATCCCCCTGTATTGTGATTGGCTGTTAGAAAACTCCCCTGTACTGTGACTGGCTGTTGGAAAACCCCCCTGATTGGTTGTTGTAAAATCCCGCTTTATTCTGATTGGCTGTTGGAAAATCCCCATGTATTGTGATTGGCTTTTGGAAAATCCCCCTAGATCGTGATTGGCTGCTAGAAAACTCCCCTTTGCTGTGATTGGGAGTTGGAAATGTCCCCTTTGCTGTGATTCGTTACTGTAAAATCTCCCTTTGTTCTGACTGGCTGTTGGAAAACCACCCTGTGCTGTGATTGGCTGTTGGAAAAGTCCCCTGTACATTGATTGGTTGCTGTAAAATTCCCCTGTACGGTGATTGGTTGCTGTAAAATTCCCCTTTGCTCTGATTGGCTGTTGAAAAAACAACCCTGTGTTGTGACTGGCTGTAGTAAAATCCCCCTTTATTCTGATTAGCTGTTGGAAAATCCCCCTGTATTGTGATTGGCTGTCATAAAATCCCCCTGTACTGTGATTGGTTATTGTAAAATCCCCCTTTGTTCTGATTGGATGTTGGAAAAGTCCCCTGTGCTATGATTGGTTGCTGTAAAATCCCCCTTTGTTCTGATTGGCTGTTGGAAAATCCACCTGTATTGTAATTGGCTGTTGGAAAATCCCCCTGTACTGTGATTGGCTGTTGGAAAAGTCCCCTGTGCTATGATTGGTTGCTGTAAAATCCCCCTTTGTTTTGATTGGCTGTTGGAAAATCCACCTGTATTGTGATTGGCTGTTGTGAAATCCCCCTGTATTGTGACTGGCTGTTAGAAAACTCCCCTGTACTGTGATTGGCTGTTGGAAAAGTCCCCTGTGCTGTGATTGGTTGCTGTAAAATCCCCTTTGTACTGACTGGCTGTTTGAAAACCCCCCTGTACTGTGATTGGATGTTGGGAAATCCCCCTGTACTGTGATTGACTGTTAGAAAAGTCCCCTGTGCTGTGATTGGCTGTTGGAAACCCCCGTGTAATGTGATTGGCTGTTGGAAAAGTCCCCTGTGCTGTGATTGGTTACTTTAAAATCCCCCTGGATAGTGATTGGCTGTTGGAAAATCCCCCTGTATTGTGACTGGCTGTCATAAAATCCCCCTGTACTGTGATTGGTTACTGTAAAATACCCTTTTGTTCTGATTGGCTGTTGGAAAATCCCCCTGTATTGTGATTGGCTGTTAGAAAACTCCCCTGTACTGTGATTGGGTGTTGGAAAAGTCTCCTGTGCTGTGACTGGTTTCTGTAAAATCCCCTTTGTACTGACTGGCTGTTGGAAAACCCCTCTGTACTGTGATTGGCTGTTGGGAAATCCCCCTGTACTGTGATTGGCTGTTAGAAAAGTCCCCTGTGCTGTGATTGGGTGTTGGAAACCCCCATGTAATGTGATTGGCTGTTGGAAAAGTCCCCTGTGTTGTGATTGGTTACTTTAAAATCCCCCTGGATAGTGATTGGCTGTTGGAAAATCCCCCTTTATTGTGATTGGCTGTTAGAAAACTCCCCTGTACTGTGATTGGGTGTCGGAAAAAACCCCTGTGCTGTGATTGGCTGTTGGAAAAGTCCCCTGTGCTGTGATTGGTTGCTGTAAAATGTCCCTTTGTTCTGATTGGCTGTTGTAAAATCCCTCTGTATTTTGATTGGCTGCTAGAAAACTCCCCTGTACTGTGATTGGCTGTTAGAAAACTCCCCTGTACTGTGATTGGCTGTTAGAAAACTCCCCTGTACTGTGATTGGCTGTTGGAAAAGTCCCCTGTGCTGTGATTGGTTGGTGTAAAATTCCCCTTTATTCTGATTGGCTGTTTGGAAATCTCCCTGTATTGTGATTTGCTGTTACGAAATCTCCCTGTATTGTGATTGGCTGTTAGAAAACTCCCCTGTACTGTGATTGACTGTTGGAAAACTCCCCTGTGCTGTGATTGGCTGTCATAAAATCCCCCTGTACTGTGATTGGTTACTGTAAAATCCCCCTTTGTTCTGACTGGCTGTTGGAAAATCCCCCTGTATTGTGATTGGCTGTTGGAAAACCCCCCTGTGCTGTGATTGGCTGTTGGAAACGTCCCCTGTGCTGTGATTGGTTGTTGTAAAATCCCCCTTTATTCTGATTGACTGTTGGAAAATCCCCCTGGATCGTGATTGGCTGCTAGAACACTCCCCTGTACTGTGATTGGCTGTTGGAAAAGTCCCCTGCGTGTGATTGGCTGTCATAAAATCCCCCTGTAGTGCGACTGGTTACTGTAAAATCCCCCTTTGTTCTGATTGGCTGTTGGGAAATCCCCCTGTATTGTGATTGGCTGTTGGAAAATCCCCCTAGATGGTGATTGGCTGCGAGAAAACTCCCCTGTACTGTGCTTGGCTGTTGGAAAAGTCCCCTGTGCTGTGATTGGTTACTTTAAAATCCCCCTGGATAGTGATTCGCTGTTGGAAAATCCCCCTGTACTGTGATTGGCTGTTAGAAAACTCCCCTGTATTGTGATTGGCTGTTATAAAATCCCCCTGTATTGTGATTGGCTGTTAGAAAACTCCCCTGTACTGTGACTGGGTGTCGGAAAACCCCCCTGTGCTGTGACTGGCTGTTAGAAAAGTCCCTTCAGCTGTGATTGGTTGTTGTAAAATCCCCCTTTATTCTGATTGGCTGTCTGAGTGTAGCACTGAGCCTCACCATCTTTGGCAGCAGCTTTCCCTCCTTCTTTCTGTGTGCTGTGTTTAAACCTCATCAGGCGGCAGGTCCCATCCTGTCCTGCGGCGATCACACCGTCACCTACAGCCATGTTCATGGTGGCGTTCGTGTCCGTGTCATGAGAATGAAGGAGGCTGGCACTGTACTGGTGTTCTCCAACCAGCTGTAGATCCAGGAAGTGCTGAAACACACAGGAGACATGAGTCTGACACTGCACCTGCTTTACAGAATGCCAGGAATCCACATTTTCACCCATACACTAAATAGAACACACACAACACACAATAGTTTCTTGTGCATGTGTTTTCTTAAGTTGCGGTGTGGTGAGCTTCTATTAAAACATCACTTAACTTACCACAGCATTCTTGATGCCTGTTTTGGACGCTCCCCCTCCTCCTGCTGCGATGACCAGTCCTGTTTTAGGGTCCACTTTGATGGAGTATAAGGGAAAGGGGGCTCTGTACAGATCTGGCACCCTCCTCTTCCCCATTGTTGTTGTGCAAGTCACTCACACTTTCTCATAAAAGAGCTGCATTCAAACACACCTGTGGAAAACAGATGGTGTTAGTTAATCTGTGACCTCCTCTGTCCTCCATCCATATCAGCTGGGGGTGCAGTGAGGTTGCTACACCACTGGAACAGCTATGTTCAGGGGTGTCAGGGAGTTCACACGGCCAACCAGTAAGGACCGCAGAGAGCTTTGTGGCAATACATTTTTCAGATTATCCAGAGGCTTTGTAAATGCTTTGTTTAGCTTAATGAGGTTAATCTTAACTCATAAAGGAGCACTTGATCCTTCAATTTTATCATGAAATTCAAAATCACCAAAGTTGGAGAGAAGTAGTTTTCACAGGTAGGGGTGTCAGACGATCAAAATAATTGAGTATCATGAATATGTTTTGTGATACTGTGTCAATTCTTAAAACATTGTACTGCGATATTTTAATGCATGCAATGATTCATGGCAGAGGTTTATTTTGTGTTGTGTGCCAAAAATCTGTTCTTATTTACCTTCCCTGTGGCTGCATAAGAAAGTTAACTATTTTTCACTCAAATATTATGCATATGCTCATGTGTTTCATACTATGACAGTTTTCCCTAAATTAAATTAAAAAACATTTCAATAAAATTTAATCGAAATTAAATTAAAATTAGATTAAAAATACATTAATAAAATGTATTAATTAATTAAAATGCTTACGATAATTAAGGAATTAATTTATAAAACTGCTTACAGTAATTAATAAAATTAATGAATACAATTGCTAATAGTACTGCAATATATTGAAATATATTGAATCATACCCCTGTATTGTGATACATATTGTATCACCAGATTTTTGCCAGTACACAGTCCTTTTCACAGAGCAGTGATGCTGTGACTGAATTCCTGTCACTTTCAGTACTCCTTACTACTCACTACTTAATCCAGCCAGAGTCAGCTAGAAGAAACATGATGATGCTACCCGTATGCAGGAATCAGTCCTAGTGAGTTTCTGTAATACCAACTGTTAAATACAAGCAATGCTAATCTGTTATAGAACTGAAGTGATGCCAAGACAGTGTCCAAAAGTACTAGTAAAAGCAGGATTTGTGCCAATATAGCTGTGCAGTGGAGAGCTGAAAAATTCAAGATGATTAAACAGCAAATTAATGGGCTAGTTTGAATTTTACAGCTCTAACTTTGGACATTTTTTCAAGCAAAAATATTAAACATTCTCTGGTTCCAGCTTCCTGGTTGTGAGGATTTGCTGCTTTTCCTCGACTTATATTGCATATGTTTAGGTTCTGAACTGTTGATTAGATTAGATTAGATTAGATTAGATTAGATAGAACTTTACTGATCCCTTGGAAATACTCCCTCAGGGAAATAAAGAAGAAAAATAAGAATACTTGAGAAAAGACTCAGTAGATTAATTGACACTGAAAATAAACTATCACTACTTACAGCCCTCGTGTAATGTGAAATACAAATAATACACACATGAGCTGCACCTGCATAATGAAGTTGGGATGCCTTTTATTAGATAGGTCTTGGAGACCAGAGCAGCAATGATTAATTAAATAACCGATTGTTAAACCGTTCATTTAATAAACAACTATTTTGATAATCGATTAATCAGTTTGAGTAATTTTTTAGGGAAAAAAGGCAAAATTCTCTGATTCCAGCTTCTTAAATATGAATGTTTACAGGTTTCTCTGCTCCTCTATGAAAGTGAACTAATTATTTTTGTGTTGTGGGAAAAGCAAGACATTTGAGGATGTCACATTGGGCTTCAGGAAACACTGATCAAGATTTCTCAGCATTTTCTGACATTTTATAGGCAAAAAACTATTCATCGATTAACTGAGAAAATAATCGACTAATCAAACTATGAAAATAATCGTTAGTTGAAGCCCTATTGGGAACGTGAAAAAAAATTATGAAAGGCAGAAGGCTGTTCACCAATGCTGATACCACAATATTTGAGTCTGAAACTGAACATCACATGTCAGTTGTCTTGTTGAGGAGGACTGTCTCAGAGACCTGCAGTGAGAAGTCAAACTGGAACAGTTCTCCATTGGAGCCTGATCCATACCAATATTTATACTCAAGAGTGCAGAGTCAGATAATGACTGTGTTTTGATTGAATTCATATCAATAAATTAAGATGAATTAAGTGACAGCCTTTATGAAGGTAGGGCTGTTGTGTTCCACTGAATTGGTCCTGCTTGACTGTGGCTAATAAATTACTGATTGCACATTTCCAGCACAATCTCTATGATATTTTATTACCTTCACTGTAAAGTAAACCAAGCACATTATTAACAGTAAACAACTGAACAAAGATGATCATGATGACACACAGTCTGTTACATGATGATGAACTGTGTTGATTTTAACAATAATCTGAGTCTACAGATTTTCTCAATCGTTTTGGCTCAATTTTTGAAACTGTCTTAGCTTTGTCTAATCTGGGAATCAACTCATCGGTTTTGATCAGTGAACCATATGCAAGTGGTTATTTTGCTAACTGTGGACAACTGTACGCCCTCTGTAGCACGCGTGCCAAAACGCGTGCAATTTGCTTGAATGAATGAGAAATTCCAATCTGTTGCGAAAAAACAAACTAATTGTTCAAAGATTTTACCTTAATGTTTTGGAAAAGATAAGTCTTATTCCAGAATTGAGACAAAGCGAATGAGAAAAAAGACTATAAGTGGAACAGACTGGTGACGTATCAGTCTCTATCTCTGTCTTTGCAGGATGTCAGATGTTAGTGTAGTGAGTGCAGAGAATGGTCTGTCTTGTCTTCTTTCTTATGCACTGTTTTATGAGACTAACGTTAGCGTTGGTTGCATTTAACTATAGTATCGCTGGGTTCTGCACTGTGGCTGACAGGATCAGCGCTGTCTCCACCGTCATGAGACAGAGACACACGATGACAGTCCTTAATAAAGCACCTTTCTGTTTACAGCAGCAATAGAAGAAACGACAGAGTAATAATGTTGTTACCGCTGGGCAAGTGCAGCTAATGTGTCAACAGCCATGTCAGTAGCTCCAGTTAGCACTGCAGCCTGTTAGCCTGCTAGCTCTGCCGGTGGTGTCATTAAAAGTGTCCTACCTGTGCAACTGTCCCGGTTTGTCTCACGCTGTTATTGTCTTAGGTGCCTCAGAAATAAATCAGATGTTTTCATAGTGGAATATCACTGAGAAAGGCTTATAATAAGGATGAAGAGCTAAGAGCTAGCAGCTAAACACAGTTCGACTGCAACTTCCCTACCTACACGTCAGCAGCGTCCGCTGCGTGATGACGTCACTACAAGAACGCTGAATGAGTTTTTCAGAACAGGGCCAGTGTGTTGGCTCTGTTTTTAAATAAGAACCAGATGATAAAATTATTCTTCCATGGAAAAATTAGGCTAAATATATGTATGTGGAATTTTCCAGCATAACAACATTTGAATAGACCATATAATACAGCTATTCCAAAACTGGAAAATATATCTCTTCCTCAATTTCAAGGTTATCATTGTTGTTGTATTATTCATTAAGTTTTCTAAAAAGTTCAACAATAATCAAGGCATCCTGAAACAAAGACAACAAATTCTTGATGTAGACTGTAGGCAACCTGACACGACCTGACTGCAGAAGTGCAAAGTACTAGGATAGTGCAAAACAATTTAAATGAATGAATAAATAAAATAAATAAATAATAAATAAAATAAGTGCAAAATTTAAAAGAATGTTAACAATACAAAAAACTGTTTAAATAATTAAAACTGCTGTGAATGTAAACACAAGCTGATATGAGCGTAAACATAACTGCTGTGCAAACACTGTGATACTGTCCAAGATGTGTATAATAGTTATAAACTGCTATAAATGTAAACAATAGCTGCTGTGAATATAAATATAGCTACTGTAAATGTAAACTTAACTGTTGGAAAAAAGTAAGCATATAGTGTTGTAAATGTAAAAACTACACTGTAGAAAAAAATAAACATAGACTGTTGTAAATGTAATAACTGCTGTAAATGTAAATACAGCTTCTGTAAATGTAAAATGCAGGTGGTTCTTACTAGTCAAAATCTCCCTTTATAATCCACAGAACTTACAAAAATATTTATTTTCCTGTCCAACGCTGGATATATCTGGTGAAACCACAAAAGAAGGTTCTTACAATTACTATTTACTATCTTGCCATTTAAACTATCAGTACAGAGATGACATTTTAAAAAATTCTGAGTTACACGTATTCTAATATTTCCAACTATATTTAACAACTGAGCATTTGTCTGGAAAATAACTTCTTCTGAGTTCCCCTAATTTCCATTTGCAACTGTCAAACTTCCCCAAACTCTTCACTGCTTATTCCTGACATGTAAGCTTTCTGACAAATGAATACCAAAGTGAAGCCACATGTGGGCCACACAGACCACAAAACAGCCACATTGTAATAATATTGGCGTTTCCATGACATTTGGCACATCTTCATTTTCACGGGTCCCTTTATGCATCGGATGTCTGGTTTACCATAATGGTAATATGGTAAAATTACGAGTGTTTGGGTAATCCATTAGTTGACTGTATCTGCAATAATCACGTATGAAGCAAAACCGTTTTTCTTTTCTTCAAGTGTTACTTTTGACTTCTTTTACTGTTACTTGCAAATCATGTTTTGAATTTGTCCTTGTGAATGTCAAAATTCTATATTTATAAATGGTTGACTGAGTATTACATCACAATATGAAGTACTTTTATTTAAAAACATATTTACTGTATGTATCCAAAGCAAAAGAACATATTAAATGACCAGAGGTAAACAGTAAAGAGATAATAATAATAATCTCTATATATCATTGACATGGAAGAGTTGATTACATAGAGTCTGAAGAAAATCTTTTAAAATACCTTTGCTTTACGTTCCTTCTTTTTACTTTCTAATTGTATTTATTACATTTCAAAAGCTTGATCATATTTAAAATGTATCTGATTAGGTATGTCTTGTGTGGCTGAATGTTTTTCATGTTGTAGTATCAGGATAAAACGATAGCCGGTTTCATGATGAACCAGAGTAAAATTTCAATCCAGGATCCAACAGGACCCGACAGACCTGACGGGTTTGGATTGGGTCAGGCTGCATTTTTCGAATATTTCCTGGGCTTACATTGGGGTTGGGTTGAATTATTATTATTATTATTATTATTATTATTATTATTATTATTATTATTATATTATTTATTCATTTTTTAATTATTATTAACATCATCATCAGTAGTAGTAGTTTTTTGTTGTTGTTGTTGTTGTTGTTGTTTTCAATTTTCTCCCCAGTTTTGTCGTTCCCAATTCAAAGTCCCCCCATGTATTGTCCTCGTCACTTCCAACTCCTACTGTTTGGTACACAGAGGGAAGCTTGTTAAGAAAAATGTCGGGCTGTAATTGGGTTCAGGCTGAAATATGCTAATGAAGGACGGGTTCAGGTTGGGTTGGGACAGAATTTTGTTGGGTTTGGGCCCTTTCGGCTTCAGGCCCGATTAAAGTTCTAATTGCTGTTATTGGATTAATGCAGAGAAGATGTATCTGAATACAAAAAGTAAACTCACCATAATGTTTTGATTAACATAACTTTCAATATTTTTGCTCAGGGAGGACATCAAATATTTCCAAATTAAAAGCAGGGGTGTTTTCATACTTTTTTGACAGGAGTGGAACAAATGGGGTACTTACTTATTGCAGAGGTGGCATGATTATGTGCATGTGCATGTGCATGTGCATGTGCATGTGCATGTGCATGCGTGGACGTTGGATTAGTATTCATTTATATTAATTTACCATATCAATTTTGATTAGTGACTTTAAAGTGTCTTACACTTACTTATAATTTTGCATTTGAAAACTGTATTTCAGAAATAGTTCTTTCAATCACCGCACAGCAGACTGACACCACACAAATATAAAACTTAGACACTTTAAGTCTTCAAAAATAAATTATACCTCCATTCTACCTCTATCCTCAGCACTCCACCATGAAAGTATGATTTATTATTGAGAGATTAAAAACATTAAGAGAACTACAACTAACATCTCATTATACAAGCCTGTGTTGTAAGATGATCATTTAAGTAAAACGAACCTTGTGAAAAATTCAAAGTAGGCTACATACAAAAGAAAACAATGCACATTTATAAGTACTCATCAAATGCTTGGTTCAAACTAGTGTCCCGCCTCTCACTACACAGATAACCAATCATGTTCCCCCCAAAGTTTTTCTCTGATGTAAAAGTGAAGAATCATTCACACATCTTTCTGGTAGTACAAAAATCTTAGTTGCTCTAACTTGTGGATGCTCCACTAGAGTCAGTTAGGGATTAAAAGGCATGTTTTAATTGATTTCCTGCTGCTGAACTCTGATTTGATTACATGTCAGCACAAACATGATGAAATATGACTTCACTCAATAAATAAACGAGAGAAAAACCTGAAAACATGTTCAACTATTCCAGCATGTCTCTCCTCAAACACAAACCTGTCCATTCTGTCACAAACTGATCCAACACACTGTCAGCAGTCCTGGCTCCTCATACTGAAACATACAGTTTATTCATTTTAGTGCAGCTGTTCCCTGTGTAACCCACGGTGTCCCACAGTAACATCATTAGGGAAATCCGGAGGTAAATTAATTACTGATGATGCATCCACAAGCCTGGCTGTTCTCTGTGGACTGCAGCACGTCTGAGACAGATGTAAACTCAACATTATTCACCATGTTCCTCTCATGTCGCCTGGCATGAATCCACAAGCACATGACGGGGTGAGTGTGTGTCGCTGTGACCTTGATAGTTGGTCTGGGACAGTGAAGCTGGGGGGTGATGCTGATGAAAAGTTTCTGGTCGATTGCGTAATGATCAGAGACTCACAGCAGGGTTCCAGTGGAACAATCAATACAGACACACAAGCAGCGTTGTGTCATTGAAAGGAGCTGGTGTCAGACAGGTTCCATGAGTGTCCTGCAAGTGTTTTACAGCATTATGCAACAAACTTCTTTCAAGCTCAGGTTTCACTGCAAAGTTTAAGTCTGGAAACAGCCACTGGAGAACTGACTCAGCTGGGTCAGAAACATACTGAGCGGTCATATTCATCTGGAAATTCATTTCTGTCAATATATTTTTTTTTCATTCCTATCTCATACACTGTAAAAGCGCACTGAGCATTGATGTCAATAACAATGCAATACCAAAAATTCAAAAAATAATAAATGATTAAATATTGAGTCAGTGCATTGAGACCTACATGCATGACATTTGTGTGGGGAGCTTCTGTGGTTGGTGGAACTCAATGGAAACTAAAATTATTGGAGAAATTTGCAGAAAAGTTGCAGTGATTGGACCAAAATTGCAAGGCCATGCAGATTTCATGGTTGAATTTGCTTGAATCGTCAATATCGCAACTTCCTGGCAGGACAGATTAAACATCAACAGCTAAAAAGTAACTAATACTTGTAATAGTTCTTGAGAAGAATACTTCATACTTTTATTATAGTAAAGTATTTTTTCTAATTCCACTACTTTTGCTTGCAATTTAGTAGTATTATAGTGATGTAACAGTACTGGTACTGAATGCAGATTTTCAATACTCTTTACATATGGACAGGTATTATTGTGCATGTATGAAACAAATGGACAGGTGTTATTATGCATGCATTATCCACATGAACAGGTATTATTGCACAGGTATTTTATGTACGGGCAGGTGTTATTATGCATGTATTATAAGCATGGACAGGTATTAATTATACATCGACAGATATTATTATGCATGTGTTACACAAGTGGATAGGTGTTATTATGCATGAATTATGTATATGGACGGGTGTTAGTCTGCAAATATTATACACATGAACAGGTATTATTGTGCATGTATTATGCACATGGATGAGTGTTTTATATTATAAGCATGAACAGGTGTTATTATGCATGCCTTATACACAGGTGAACAGGTGTTATTGTGCAAGTATTACACAGGTGTTATTATACATGTATTATACACATAAATAGGTATCATTGTGCATGTATTATACGTATGTACAGGTGTTATTATGCATGTCATACAAGCATGTGCAGGTCTTATCATACACGTATTATAAGCATGCTCAGAGCCTCAGTAGAGACTGGGCATCTTATTCAGGTCCTCACCTCCAGGATGGAAGGAGGCGTGATGGTTTCAGGGGGCGGGGATACTGAGGGAGAAAATGTGGATATAGAGAAATGGCTGGATCAAGTTGGACAGAAAACGCTAGAATAAATACGGAAGTTACTTTCAAAATAAAAGCATGATAGTTAGCTACAATGAATATCAAAATCTATGTGATATCTATTTGTATATGATTTCAAGTTCTTCCCAGCTGCTGATTGTGTTTGGGGCTTTGGACAGCCTTGTGTCGTGTGCATTACTGTACATTTACAGCAATAATAAACAGTTTGTCATTGAAAGGAAGCAAAACAAATGTCATAAAGACTATTAAAAAGGCCTTTGAAGCTTGTGAGTCTAAATGGCACATTACATAGATCTGCGCTAAAATTACAGTAAAACAAACTTCAACGTCCACTTAGTATACTAGCTTTCAACCTCATTATGAGGTACTCATCACCAAATGGAGTTTACTCAGTTATAATGGCTATGGCTCATTTGTCATGACATCATATCAATGACAACTGAGCAAAATCCACCCACTACCAAAGGCCATAAGATCGGCTGGTAATCAGAACTTGAGATACGTTTGCTCTTTTGTAATTTCCATTTTTAAGGCAAGAATCAACATTCTTCATCAACTCTGCTGAGGTGCAAAAAAAGGTAAATGCATATTAACTAATGTAATGTCAATTTCTATAACTTCATAAATCAACAGAAATGCAATTAGGCCTATTTAATTTATTTAACAGCATAAAGCTATAAAATCATAATTTAATTTGTAATGATGAAAGATTGGATCACTGTATGCTCATCAGAAATATCCTATACCCTATGGTATATCTATGATTCACTCTAAAATATGTTTAGATAAATCCTCTCATGACCTTTATTTTCTCTGCTACTCAAAGGTTGGAAAGTCTTGTTTGTAAGTAAAAGTTTTATTTTGAAAGTGAGCGGAAGTGGTGTGTTTACTGTGTGCGGCTTGACAGTAAAGCTGTTCCGTGTCTTCTGCGGAAAACACCCAAAGACCAAAGAAGGGATGAGCGGGGGTTTGTGTATCCGTCGAGGAGACTTTCAATGAGCCATTTTTCATTCTTTCAACGGCCTGAGGTTGAAACCCTGTCGGCTGTTGTGTTCTGACTGTCTGTCAGGCGGCCTGAGGACACCCACATCTGTCTGAAGGGACTAACGTTACCAGCACCCAGAGGAGAAATCCGGCTCCACGCACGGTAAGCATCAGGATGCCTCAGTGTAGATAATGGACATGAGTCTCACAGTATCTGGAAGAATGGGGACAAAACAACAGCTCCCAGCAGGCAGGTGAAGGGACACGAGACAGCAGACAGTGTAAGTGGACAGTGCGTGAAAATCACATCCACACAAGGGTCAGTCAGTATAAACAGAGTTCAGCTAAATAAGCCGTTTAAACAGGTTTGTTGGACGACATTGGTCCTGTGTGTTGTCCTCAGCTTTGACACTGTGCCTGTTGAGACAGTGTAAATTTCTGGACATCATGAGCGCAGTGTTTTCATTGTGTTTTCACAGCCTATGTATTTGACCAAGCGCAACATGTAGCTAGGTAGGCCTACAGCACAGAGCCTGGCCCCTGTGTGGACAGACCCTCACGCCAAAATCTGACTATTTAACGTCGCCTTCCTTTATCGTCAAAAGAACAAACCCTGGAAAATATTACTCACGCATTTTACAAAGCTTGTGGGTCGTTTTTCAATTCGGCATATATATGACAAACCAACTTCAAATGTTCAGCGAGAATTTATTTAATTCAACCAGCTGCCAGCCACCTGAGTGTAGGCATATTTTGATCAACGAAGGTGATGATGCAAGGTTCAAATTTGATTGAAAAATAAAGAATGTTTGGTAGTGTTTAGGGCTGCAACTGTGATTCTTTTGATTAATTAATTCATTTGCTGATTATTTTCAGAACTGATGAATTATTTAGTCTCCACAATGTGAAAAATACTCATCACAATTTCCCAGAACCCAAAGTAATGTCTTCAAATGGCTTCTTTAGTCTAACCAACAGACCAAAAACCCAAAGACTCTCCATTTATGGTCATGAATGACAAGAAAAGCAAAAGATCCTCACATTTAAGAAGCTCAAAAAAAACAGTAAATGTTTGACATTTCTGCTAGAATAAAGACTGAAACAGTTAATGGATTATCAAAATAGTCGGCAGCTAATTTTCTTTCGATCGACTAGTTGATTAATCGACTAACCATTGCAGCTCAAATTTGATTTTTGTTCAACATGAAATGTCTTCAGTCATATTCTGCCAAGAATAGAAAACCTGTAATAAACACTAGTTTTTGACATGGATGTTGGTGAAAGGAGAGCAGCCAGGTGCAGGAGGTAGGGACTGGATCATCAGGTTTTTTATGAATGCAAAACAAATGCTCTGTGTGTTGAGAGATGGTGAATTTCCTCCTCATGTGTCCCTCTTTACTCAGGTCATGTGAGGTGGGACTATGGAAGGCCAAAATGCAAAAAGCTGTCCAACCCAGAGGACTGATGGAGACAGAGAAAGGCATACAAACATGAACTCAGTTGATCCAACATTAATGAATCCAACCGCTCTGACATGGTGCACAGCAGTGGAGTACACAGGTGGAGAGGAGCTGGTGGAACAGTGAAAGAGGAAATGAGAGGTGCACATTGTTTGGATCACGTTGCTAAAGAGGAGTAGGCGTGCTCGATCTGTGCATATGCCACAGGACTCACTGAGTCAAATGACAGCATTGGATGGACTGACTGCAGACGCAGCTATGTAAGTGGACACCTCTCCCATGTCGAGGTCCTGACAATCAACACTGCTGTGATTCATGCCACATATGTGGGCTCTCAGGGCAAAAAGGAGGTCCCTCAGCAGATGATGTAGACTTGAGAGTTGTCTCAGTGTTTGGTCTACTCCTGGAGGACGACAAACAGCTGTCGTTTTTTTGATAGAAAGGAGAAGATCTCGAGTGTTGGCCATGCCTCGGAACCGAGCCTTTTCAGAGCCAGAGTACTCGGCGGAGTATTCAGCGGACTGCTCTGTGACGCTGCCCTCTGACCCCGGGCAGGCGGTGGGGCGAACACATGAGGTAACAGTCCGGAGCTCAGGATGCTGCCTCTGCCTGCCACGGTTCATGCGCCTCACCTTTGCGCCCGAGTCTCTGGAGAACCTGTACCAGACCTACTTCAGACGGCAGAGACACGAAACCCTGCTGGTGCTGGTTGTGTTCGCTGCCCTCTTTGACAGTTACATCATCGTCATGTGTGCGGTGGTCTACACCACCGACAAGCTGGCCTCTGTTTTAGTGGCCTCAGTGGGACTGGCAGCAGATATTATCCTCTACCTGCTGTGCCGCTTCGGGCTGCTGCCGGACCGCATCTCCAGACGGGTGGTGCCCTACGCCCTGTGGGTGCTCATAGCGGCGCAGATATTCTGCTACCTGGGGCTGAACTACGCTCGCTTCCACCAGGCCAGCGACACCGTGGGCTGGCAGGCTTTCTTCAGCTTCTCCTTTTTCCTGACTCTGCCTCTGAGGCTCACACCCATCGTGCTTATCACTACTGTGTCCTGTGGGGTGCACACCCTGGTGCTGGGTGTCACCATCGCCCAGCAGCAGCAGGAAGACATCCAGGGGGCAGCATTAGGCAGACAGGTAAGAGTGGGAGGAGAAGACGGTAGGTGAGGTGAAGGACAGGTAGATGGTTATCCTGAAATGATCTGCGAGTAGCTTCATGTAGCTAGACCTTATCAAGCTTCTATAAGTCTTTGGGATTCTATGAAAGGAGGTTCATTGTAGGGTTGGACTACCAAAATTGGTATATGAAAATGTCCACACTCAAACATTGTGATGGACGATGAAATCATTGCTGGGTCTTTGTCTCTGTGCCAGATGTTGCTAACATAGTTGTGTTTAGAAAGAAAGAAAGAAAGAAAGAAAGAAAGAAACAAACAAACAAACGAAGAAGAAAATAAGCGAGAAATGGAGACGCAGTGCAATGAACGGCAGCAACAGCTTCTTTTCATTTGCTCTCCAACATGTCAAAAACGAAACTTAGGCAACAACTCTATGGCAACTCTGGGGGGACACACCACCTGAAATACAGCAGGCTTTCACAATGTTGCAATAATAGAGGACCAAATGGTTGATGACTGTCGAACACTGCAGTTGGACCAACCCTAGATTATAGATGCAGAAGGCCAGAAGCCAACCACAGCTGTCTCCACACGCAAACATTTTCAAACTCCCAGCCAGTCAAACTGCTGCCTCAGGATGTGTACAGGTCATATTTAGGGCTACAGACTAAGTCAGGGGTCTGCAACTTTTTGGCCAAAAAAAAAGTTATTAAAAAAAGTTGTCTGGAGCCACAATTATTAAATTCTCTCTTTTCCCTGAAGACTTTTTTAGTTAGCTTTTGGCTACTCAAGAAGATGAGCCACCATCAAAATTTTGAGGAAAAGGGGAAAAGGCACCGAGCCATAGATGTAGGCTATGATGCACATTTTAGTTATTTTATTTATTTATTTATTTTTTTAAATGTGGTGTATAGGCTACTTTTTTTTTTTTTTTTTTTTTTACAGTTGCCATAGTAATAGAAATAGCTGAGATAACTCAAACTGTCAAGGCAGTGCACTGCAGTAGATTTTTGACTTTTGAAATAAATTTTTAAAAGATTTGTCGACCTAAGCTAAAGCTAATAAGCTTTAGTTGAGATAATCTACTTTTCTTATTTAGATAAACTTGAATCTTTGAGTTTTATAAACGCATTCACTTTCACTTCAATGAATTTACGCTATAATTTTTTCTCAAACTCAGATTTAAGATTATCTAAAGAAGAAAAGATATCTCAACAAAAGATTTTTCAAAACTTTGGAGTTTGAGTTGGGCTCAAAACTCAAAAATCTATTGCAGCACGTTGCCTTGAAATTTTGAGTTGTCTTAACTTTTTCATAGACCTACAATGATAAATAAATGAAAATTAAAATGTTTAAAAAAAACGGCTATTCATTTCCATATAATTTTTTGTGACCAGGAGCCACTGGAGAGGCGCTGAAGAGCCGCATGCATTTCCATAGCTGGAGGTTGCAGATCCTCGGACTAAGCGAAGGAACTGTTATTACACATTTGAGAAAGAAATATAAAGACATTTTTGACAAAAGGAGCAAAAGTCCTCAAATGCTACATTTTATCTAAATAAAACAGACTATAAAATAGGCAAGATCATTTTGAAATCAGGAACTATCTGATCAAAGAGTAACTCAAAAAATTTAAGAATCTGGCCAAACATTGATGCCAGAATTCTCTTTTCTCTTCATGATACTTATTATATGGACTCCAGGGCTCAATGTGAATGTTGTCTCAATTGCCCAGTCAGGCAAGTGGGTCAGAAATCTGCCTGACAAAAGTCCATTTTTGCCTTAACCTGGGCAGACTGCTTTATTTATTAGCAGTTATTAAAGAACAACAAAGTTAATTGTCATTGATTATTGATCATCTATGAAATGTCAGAAAATAGTGAAAAATGTACATACCAGTTTCTCAAAGGCCAAGATGTCAGTATAAAACTGCAGTTTTTTGGTGAAAAAGTACTTTAATAATTCATTGATTATCAAAATAGTTTTATCAAAAATAGATTCTTTCTTTTTACCACTTGCCGCTTGCAAATGCAATATCAGTCAAAATAATGGCAATTAGATATTTCTTAAAATCAGCCTTGGTGAAAACCATGGAGGTGGTGGTGTCAACTGCTCACTGTCTGAAAGCACCCTAGTGAGTTTAATGGTTATGTATAAACCTGTACATATATAAATAGATCTGTCACTGAGTGTAGAAGGACTTTTCTCAAGTGTTTCCACTGAGCAGAAAAAGAGCAGAAAGCACTGAGCTCTCGCATGCCATTATACAACATATGTGGAGGAGTCACTGTGTTCCAGGCCTTTGGTTGTTCAGAAGCTTCAGTCTACCTCATCACTGGGCAACTTTTATCCTTGAGAGGCTCTTAAGTAAAAGGGCAGACAGACAGACAGGCTGCCACCCTGTCAGAGTACCAAAATGACCAATCACCAAAATGTTTACATGCATACAAGTAATCTGATTACTTTTATAAATCAGGGTAAAAAATTTTAACATAATCAGAAAACATGTTTGCATTCGGTAGTTTTTTATTATAAAACCCCTGTTTTACTTTTACTTTACTTTGTCATGAAAATTACTTTAAAGGGATAGCTCACCAAAAAAATGAAAATCCAGTCATTATCTGCTCACCCTCATCCTGATTGAGAGTTGGTTTTATTGTTAGTCCATAAAACACTGCTGGACTTTCACATGAAAACAGTGTTGCAGAATCTCCCAAACAATGGAAGTGAATTGTGACCAGTTTTCAAATGTAAAAAAACAACTGGAAAAAACATAAAATGTCTCCGTACTGCTCGTCTCCTAAAGTCCAGACATGCTGTTTGTACACAGTCACCACACACACACACTTCAGACAGTGTGCATGTACATGTGAACAGGGCTCCAAGTTAAGGATCTACAGTGAAGATTCAGGCTGACAAATGGTGTAAATTAAATGTCTTTAGTCAGCTTGGCATATTGGGTCTTTAGGAGACTTGGATTACACCAGATGCGCAATATAGAGCAATTTCATGTTTTTATTCAGTTGTTTTTTTACATTTGAAAACTGATCACCATTTACTTCCCATGTTAATAATATGCAACACTGTTTTCCAACTGAACCTGCCCTTCAGTTGACATCAGGGTGAGCAGATAATTTCTCGATTTAACTTTCAGAAGTCAGATTACTGCTGTTAGTGTTTAGGAATTAGTGTCATTTAGCAGTGAGCATGCAGATTGCAAATACCTCATCTCACCCTCCCCTTCAAAGCGTGTAGGAGAATCTACAGTGGCCTCCAAACTCACAAAAAACACAAAAGGCCCTTTCTAGAGCCACTGTTTGGTTTGTCTGGTCTGGGCTACTGTAGTGGTGCAACATGATGGACATGATGGTAGAGGAGCTGCTCCCTCTGTAGTTATAAAAGACTCACTCTGAGGTAACAAATCACAAGTATTCTTATTTTCAGGTGATAAAACACCAATGAAAATATACGTATGAATATTATGTATTTATATGTATATAAATTCCCCCAAATCTGACACACTGGAACTTTAAAACTTTCTGTAGTTCCCTGTTACACCTTTGTTGTGCATGTGTTTACTAAATATTAATCCCTAACTGCTGCATTTTTTTGTTTTCAAGCTGCTGGCCAACATTGTGATCTATGTGTGTGCCATCACCGTGGGTGTCATGTCGTACTATATGGCAGACAGGAAACATCGGAAGGCCTTTCTGGAGGCGCGGCAGTCACTGGAGGTCAAACTCAACCTGGAGGAGCAGAGCCAGCAGCAGGTCAGACACTGCAACACTCTGTGTGTTTATAGGGGAACATTTTCACCTCTGGGGTACAATGCTTGTGCCCAGTGTCACAGCAGAAGATCCATGTCAGTATCAACTCAGTGTGTCCAGTACAGAGTTTGCCTCAGTACAAATTCTGGTGCACATGGCACACATGTCAATACTGGTTCAAAAACCAAGCAGTGGAGTGACTGCGCCAACATTTTTTGATCTGAATATACATAGTAACAAAAATCTGCAAGGGAGACTAAGCCTACAAGGCTTATCATGGGAGACCCATGATAAGCCTTGTAGGCTTGTAGGCTTATCATGGGTCTCCCCCAGTTATATATTGAAGAAAATCAAAATGAAATTACAATTAGTGATTACGATTTTGAGTCTAAATATTTTGATTGAGAAAAAAGTCTTTTTATGGCACAGGTCTCACACAGATGAGTAATATGAAAAGAAAAAAGGAAAAAATGAAACGAATAAAGAAGTAATAGAAGAAAATGGTAGAAAAAACAACAACAAAAAAGAATATATCCAGACAAAATAATCAGTGTTTAGATGTTGTTTAAACACTGACAGGGACTGACCTGGAAGCAGATTTACATCATTCCACAATACTTGCAAAACTACATTTCCATAAGCCTCAGCTGTACTTTGCATTGTGCCAATTAGCAAATGTTAGCATGCTAACATGCTAAACGGAGAGCTAACCATGGTAAACCTGCTGGTTTACCAAGCTGCTGGTTTACCAAGCATGGTTAAATCTGCTGCGTGTTAGAATGTGTTTTGGTTTGGCATGTTAACTATAACACTGGCTAAGCCTTCAATGAAGCTAAGCCTGAAAACTAGTCCAACCTGGTCCTGGTTGGACTAGTCTGGAGGGATATTTTTCCATGGTAACTTTTATGAGAGAGAATTTCCTCATGATTCCTTATTTAGTTAAATGAACCTGGTTTAACCAGTCACCCCCCAGAGAGGTCACATGTTGCACCGCCAGTATATGTCTGTTTCATCTGGTCCTAGCCAGCAACGTGTGTGTGTGTGTGTGTGTGTGTGTGTGTGTGTGTGTGTGTGTGTGTGTGTGTGTGTTGGTTTTGTTTGGCTGGCTCATGTCTGTGTCAGCAGTGAGCTCCCCTCCTGTCCTCACATCTGTGACCACTGGACATTCTCCATCACTACTATTTATGAAACAGATGGTGTGCATAGAGAGCAAGGAAGGAAGGAGAAAAAGGGTGACAGGGTGATAGAAGAGTGTCTAGAGGAGAATGGAGGTGTGAGAAGTGATGGAGGAGTGTGTATAAGAGAGTGAAGGTGTGAGAAGTGATGGAGGAGTGTGTAGAGGAGAGTGAAAGTGTGAGAGGTGATGGAGGACTGCGTAGAGGAGAGTGAAAGTGCGAGAAGTGATGGAGGAGTGTATGGAGGAGAGTGAAGGTGTGAGAACTGATGGAAGAGTGTGTAGTGGAGAGAGAAGGTGTTGGATGATGATCTAGAGGAAAAAGACAGCGAGAGCGCTTGATAAAACCATGAGTGGAAGAAACTCCCGGAATACTAATGGAGAAGCACGGGCTGCTGGGATACAAGGGCCCGCCAACCAATCAAGGAGCATCCGGTCGCTGCTGGGTACCATGGCAACCGGCCTCCTGAGATGGTGTCAGCTGTAATCACAGAGCCAACCTGCTCAGCCGTTTGTTGCTGCTCTGCCTCTCTGTCAGCTTTTGATAAGAATATTGAAAGCTGCCACACTGACACCCCCCCCCCCCCCCCCCCCCCCCCCCACCCCCCACCCACCA
>JAJHUR010083624.1:0-12269 GCA_027495735.1 Lutjanus campechanus | reverse complement strand
CACACACACACACACACACACACACACACACACACACACACACACACACACACACACAAACACACCCACCCACCCCTCCTCCTCCCTCCATGCACACTGTGTACACGTGTGAAGGCCTGTTTTAAATACGTATTTACAGGTTGAGTGTGTGTGTGTGTGTAATGGAGGCTCTGGGTCACTGTGTGCAGGATCTCTGCAGCCTCACTGACTGACAGTTTGAGGCCATGTAAACAAAGACAGCTGTGTACACCATGTGGACCTTCAGCATGTTGGAGGAAAGCTTGATTCACTGCCTCTATACTCTGTTCCTCATACAACTCTTGTGCAGTCATTGTTTTTACATTTTGGCTAAGCAGCTTTTTTCTCAAAAACAAAAAACAAAAAAGAGACATATGGCCAGGGGGGTATTCCATCAAGGCTGATAAATAAGTCTGTGCTTCAGGGAAAAAGCCTGGCTTGAATAAACTTCAACTTCCACTCACGGCTTAAACTGTTTCATAAAGACAATTTAGCCTGGTGTAGTCAACGCTAACTCAAACCAGGCTAAAACAAGCTGCATTATGAGCATGCATGGAGAACAGAAGCAGCCCAGAACAGCTGATTGTTGAAAAGAGTAAAAGATGTCACAAAAAGAAGAGAAAATTAGTCCTTTTTTTCTCAGCAGTGAAACAAACCCTACAGATTAAACTATATGAACATAAAGGGGTAATCATGAAAAAAGGCCAGTACTGCTGCATTTAACAAAAGGAGACAATGAACAAAAAAAAACCCTGCAGACAAAGTAAATGCCAACATAATGTGCACAATGCACACTGCATGTCAGTCAGTCTTTCTGAGTCAAAGTCAAAGTCCTGGCCAACACATCATTCTCTAGACTTCAGAGAGCATCTCTGTTTAGTACAGATCCCTGAAAAAAATAATTTAGCTGTTTCTGCTCATCAAGCCAGTGCCATAAGAAAATAATAAACGAAACAAGATGTTAGGCCAGAATGAATGGAGCCCCTAAAAACAACGTGGTGTGTTGAAGCCAAAGTAACAGACTGAGCTGACAATCTGAAGTCAGCAGCTATTAGTTTGTTTCCAAACATGTCTTAAATTTTTGAGCACACACATTGTTTTGTGTGAAGCTTGTCAAGTAAAATGTTTTTTTTTAATGTAAAAATGTTTTTATGTTAAAGCGATTTTCGACTTTGCCAGAATAAGCCATTCAGTATGTACTCACCACTATGCCGATGTGATGATAAGTGAAGGTCTTCAGTTCACAAAACAATCCTGGAGTTTTAGGAGAAACAGGGTAGCAGCCTCATCCAGTACAATGGCAGTGAATGGTGGCCACGGATAAAACGTTAAAAATAGCACACAAAACAAACACAAAATGTCTCCATCCTGCTTGTGTGGTGTAATCCAAGTGTCCGCCAGCCGCGACATTAAAAATTAACTGCAAAAGACGCCATTTACACCATGTTTTTAGCAGAAATATCAACTGTAGCATGTAGCCGGTAGGATGTAAACATGGCGTCGATCTCGCGAGACTTCCGCACGTGCGTCCATTAAGATATATACGAAGCATCATTTCAAGCTCTGATTCTAATGAACTGTACGTCACAGGGCAGATCTTTTGTATCAATAAGGTTCCTGACACTTTTTGTCTTGGTGACAGCAGGGTAAGCAGAGTAGCTCAGAAGCTTTCTGTATAGCTGTGTCCTCCAGCTTTACTGGGGGTGCTGTGGTGTCCCCATGCCACAGGGGCTATGTAATCATTCTGGCATGTCCTGGGTCTGCCCCATGGTCTCCTCCTGGTTTGATGTACCAGCCATACCTCCACAGGGAGGCATCCTGCAAACATCCTCATCAAAAGTCTCTTTGCAGTGCAGAGTAGAACAAACAGTAAAGTATCTGTAGTGGGATGAGGTGATGTTGGATTGGTGCATCACTCAGTGCTTCTACTCTGATCTCAGTCTTTCAGTCACTACACAACGCTCATTAGCACAGGTGAGGGATGGAACAAAAGGCAATTAGGGAAAATATCTTCAAAAATGCACAGTAGTCTCTCGTAGCCAGACCTTTGACTCTCAGCTTAAAGATACCATATGCACTTTCTTGTTGTTTGCTCCAGAATATATTAACTGTCCCCTCTCACTTCTGAATGTGAGAGTTCTTGAATGTGTCCAAGATCCATCTACTTTATCTGTCAAAGGTCTTTTAATGAAGTTCAAAATAAGCAGCCGCAGACTGTTGCCCTGGTATGATATATACTTAATGACTTAAAGAGATAGTTCACCCAAAAATGAAAATTCAGTCATTATCTACTCACCTTCATGCTGATTGAGGGTTGGGTTTAGTTTTTTAGTCCACAAAACAGAGTTTCACAGGAAAACAGTGTTGCAGAATCTCCCAAACAGTGGAAGTGAATGGTGACCAGTTTTCAAATGTAAAAAACAACTGGAAATAAAAACATAAAATCCCTCCAAGCCCCGACATGCTGTTTGCCAGATCAGATCTTATTTATGATCAGTAGCTGTGTCTGATGTCCTCTGTGTGTCTGTCTCTGTCTTCCACAGGAGCGTCTGCTGCTCTCCATCCTTCCAAAGCACATAGCCGATGAGATGCTTCAGGACATGAAGAAGGAGCCCAGTCAGAAAGAGATGCAGCAGTTCAACACCATGTACATGTACAGACATGAAAACGTCAGGTAACTCACTCCCTCTGTGTGTGTGTGTGTCTGTCTGATCTGTGCAGCCACCACAACGGCCTCATTTGTAGCCATGTGTTCATATGTAACATGAATATTTTGATTGTGTAAACAGCGAACTGCTTCTCAAAGTGGCCTCTAGGAATGAACAATGAACATTCCTGCCTATATCTGATATACTGATATTTACCAACTCATTTTGGCTGATTGCCCATGCAGGTATGCGCATATTTTATTTCCAGAAAGTTCCAGAGAACATCAAGATCAAGTCTGTGCCACTGACATATACAGATATAAATACAATGCTTTTCAGAATGGATGGATTCACTGGGCAAAATAAGAAAACTACTGCAGAGAGTTTTTTTGTTCTCTTTGATCTTCTTAAGTTCATCGAAATGATCAGGATAACGGCTCTCAAGATTGGTAATAAAACAGGCAATGTTGAAGGAATGTGATTGGCTGCTCCACACATGACCGATGCTAAGCAATCATTGCAAATAGCAACTTGACACCCGTTTCAGACACTTCAAAATAACTCCATACTGCAGACATATGTGTATTGCATGTGCATAATTACAGCATCATTTTATCTGACTGTCATGTCAGCAGAAATGTTCATTTCAGGCAAATATGATAAAATTCTAATCATTTCAAGTCCTTCATCAGCCAATATGGATGAAAATGTTCATGGAGGGGCGGCACGATGGCGCAGTGGTTAGCGCTGCTCCCGCACAGCAAGAAGGTCCTGAGTTCGAATCCCCGAGCTGGCAGGGCCTTTCTGTGTGGAGTTTGCATGTTCTCCTCGTGTCCGCGTGGGTTCTCTCCGGGTACTCCGGCTTCCTCCCACAGTCCAAAGACATGCTGCATAATAGGTTAATTGGCGACTCTAAATTGCCCGTAGGTGTGAATGTGAGAGTGAGTGGTTGTTTGTCTCTATGTGTCAGCCCTGCGATGAACTGGCGACTTGTCCAGGGTGTACCCCACCTCTCGCCCAAAGTCAGCTGGGATAGGCTCCAGCCCCCCGCGACCCTCACGGATAAGCGGTTACAGAAAATGGATGGATGTTCATGGAGTATGTATGTTGTTAGTACTAATATTGTTTGTGTCTCTTGTTGTTGTGTAGTATTCTGTTTGCGGACATCGTGGGCTTCACCCAGCTGTCGTCGTCCTGCAGCGCTCAGGAGCTGGTCAAGCTGCTCAACGAGCTCTTTGCTCGCTTTGACAAACTGGCTGCAGTGAGTTTCATGACGTTGACATGTTCCAGTTACATACATGTATGAATTTTCATGCTGATCAGGATTACAAGAAATGATCAAATATTCTTATTATCTAGGACAATTTTAAATTATCATGCAGAGTCATTCAGCCAGTTAAATCAGTTCTTGTATATTTAAAACAAGGGCTGACTTTTCCTCTCCTGATACTCTAAAGTCAGAGTGTCCGCTGACACAGACCACTAGGGCTGGGTTCAAAAAAATTAGTTAAACAATTCAAATTGATTTTCCTTTGCATGGTCCAGTATCGATTCATAAAATCTCCAGAATGGATCTTTTATTGTATGTCTTTTCTCCTGTGGATGTGTGGTACAGCCTACAGTTTTCAAAATTTCAAAATAAAAGTCTCTGAATAAAAATGTCTAAAAACAAAGAAATTCACAACATGAAATAAAATATTTTGCTTCGTTCAATTGTCCCATAGGAGGGATGCCCTAATAGTAGGGGAAACACTGCTATTGTAACTGCTTTGAAGTCAATTCTTTATGTAAACATTAATATTTTTAATAATGCACCAGGTTAGAGGGTTCAATGTACAATTTAACAATTTTCAGTATTAGTTCTGAGAATCTCTTCAGATTCAGATATCCAAGCAAAACTGGTATTTTAACTGAAATATCCCTAACCCTATCCCCAATCTATCAATCAATATCAAATTGAAGTGAATCGGGACCTTGTAAATTGAATCTAATTGCTTTAGGAAATCTGAATCAATACCTGGCCCTACAGACTACTGATCAGCTACCAATCCTCTCTTTTCCACAAATTTAAAACCTGTAAACTTCTTTGTGTGGAACTGATTAAGACACAGTTTTGTATGTGTGAGGTCATATCAGGCTTAAACTAAGTTCAGACATTTTGAGAAATATGCTCCTGGTCTCTCATGCTGACAGAAAACCAGTACCGCTGTCGTGTGTGCAAAAAATGTTGGACCAAAGCTAAGGTGAGCTTTCAGCAGTCTGGGAAATTTGCGTCTGTATCTCAAATAAGCAAGAAGCTAGAGCTGGAAGATTAACTTAGCATAAGGCTGAGATGTAGTGGGAAACAGCTACCTCTGTCCAAATTTCTAAACCAGTCCAGTACATCTAAGGAGTGCTAACTAGCATGTTATGTGTTTAATCCAGGAATGTAAAAATGAACTATTTCTTACCAAACAGCAGCTGGGTGCAGTGACTTCCTGTCTCTGCTGCGCTCTGTTGGTTACCTTGTTACCTTACAGTGATGACAAGACTATCATTTTACATTTCTGAGCCGCTCTCCTTCGGCATACTTAGCAACAGAAAATGCATGATGTCTCAACTTCATCATGAATAAATTAGGAAAACTTGCAAAATGGCTTCAACAGAAGATGCGAATGGATTGGTGGATTCACACTTTTAAATAACAGACTTTTTCATCTTTGGGCTTTGGGTGTCAGATATTTTCAAGTGAAAAGGCTCAAGTCCAAGTCAGCACAAGTCATTGGTGTTAAAGTCCCATTCGAGTTGCAATTCATTTTTCATGTTCTAGTCTGTTTTTTTGTCCATAATGTACAGATAAAAAGTACAGGTCACCATTCCTTCATTCTTGCTCTTGCTTGTTCTTGTGTCCATCTCTGACTGAACTTTATCTGTCCTGTCAGAAATATCACCAGCTGAGGATCAAGATCCTGGGAGACTGCTACTACTGTATCTGTGGGCTGCCAGACTACAGGGAGGACCACGCTGCCTGCTCCATCATGATGGGCCTGGCTATGGTGGAGGCCATCTCGTGAGTTCAGGAACGAGGGGCCCAGGACAGATAACTGTGGACAATGTTGTCCCATTTAAGCTCAGTCAGTGTCAGCTGCAGCTGATGTGATGCAGTGAGTCAGTCATTTGGTCCACAGGGTAGAATTGATCCTCTGATGGACTGTTACTGACCTTATGTGGACCACAGCTGTGAAATCAAGTGAAGTCAACACTGGTTGACAATGAGAGGTCATTAAGCTCAAATCAATTGTGATGCAACATTTTGGTCGGACTCGAGACAAGTGTGCATGAATGGATTTATAGACAATGTGTTTGTGGTGTGATGGTAGTCAACAAAAACAGAAGCTAACTGTGCTTCTTGCTGCTTGTTATCTAATGTTTTTGCTTTGTAAATCAACCACAGGTACGTGCGAGAGAAAACCCAGACAGATGTTGACATGAGGGTCGGAGTGCACAGTGGTACTGTCCTGGGGGGAGTGCTGGGTCAGAAACGCTGGCAGTACGACGTCTGGTCCACAGACGTCACCGTGGCCAACAAAATGGAAGCTGGAGGGATTCCAGGGTGAGGACAGACATCAACTCCATGTAGTACCTGCTCAAGTTTTTAAAATCAAGTTAATCTTCTGTTTGTGTTTATGTCAGTCTTTTTTTGTTGTCTTTTTGTTTAAATTATTTTTAAAAAGCATGCAATATAGGACAAGATATACATTTAAAGCACAGAGCAGCATTTTATTTGGAGACGTCGAATTTTACAGTGGTGGCCTGGCAAAAGGCTAGAGCCTCTTCGGGAAAAGGGGGCAGGGACTAAAAGGGTTTCAAAAAGTTAAAAGACAGCAACTCACACAAACAAGCATTACATAAAAGACATACAGGATAAAACACAGCCATGAGTAGGTGGATAACAGACAGCAGAATCAGGTAGTAATCACTGTATCCCTGCAAATGTCCCTATATCGCAAAGATGGTTCAATCATTCCTGTCCACCCTGTGCATGTCTAGACTGCAAGTGTGTCAGAAGCGCTTTTTCCTTGCACGCTCACACTACAGATAGATCACTCATTTGCAACCTTGTTGGAGCTAGAGCTCTGCCCCTGCTGTGCTGTGTTCACCAGCTAGTTTCTAACTTTGCTGTCTGCTGCTGAGCAGGTAGAGTACAGTGGTTTTATCAGAGCTTTTTCACTTAAAATAACAGCCATCTGCTGCTGTAAATAGGGTTGGTCCAATATAATCCAGTATCAGAAAAAGCCTCTGACATAGTCTAAACTGCTGGTGTCACTGTCTGCAGGTCCATGAGTCTGTATGCCCATATGCAAAGTCTGGCTAAGAGCTCTGTAGTGTTGGTGATAAAATTAATTGTTCTCTGTCCATCACAAGTGACAATTTTAAACAGCTCTTAATGTAAAAATAGTGTATTTAGTGCAATGTTAAAAAATCAGCTAATCCAAAACAAAACAATATAATTGAATATGGATGTTTATTCTTCCACCACTGTGACAAAAAAATCTCAGTTCAAGGTCTGTTTGCCAGCATTTTCCAGACTTTTCAACCACATCTCACTGAATTCATCAGAAGTTTGCTCAGATATATAATATAAATTTCTATGGGCAAAAAGAACCTAATATGTTGTGATAGATCGATGAATCAAGCTGATTATTTGGCACTTTGAGGTAATCAGCATCAGCTGCTGCCCACCTGCTGCTGTTGCTAAGGGTCAGACCCATAGCTCATTGCTATAGGTGCAGTCACTTCAAAAATGCCATGCCAAAGTGGGTTGGTAAACTCGGTTGAGAAGGTGAGAATATTTTAACTTTTATGTATGTTGCTGGAAAAACACATCATGTGGTATAAGAAAGGAGCAGAAGCCAGGTGGCTGGATGGGCCTCATGCAAGAACCACTTGTATGAACAGATTTGTTCTTAAGTGGTATGTACAAGTGATTTAGGAACTTTCAACATTCACCAATATTCTTGTATTTTGAATTTTCTTTCAGATATGAACACAACTTACAAGCTCCAGATCTGTCGTAGAGTCATGTGTAGTCAGTCTGGTATCAAAAACCAAAGATTGTATATTTCATTAGTTTGAAGACATTTTGAGTTTGAAAAATAAATTATTCTTCATAATTATGTCAACATTATCCTGTTTGACTACACTTCAAATTATAATCTAAATGTACATTTACATATAAAGCCTCTCATCATTCATTCACTGATGTATTATTACCTGCTGTCAGGTGTGTTGGCTGTATATATCTGCACATGCAGGTTCATGGAGTCTCTGTCCAGGTGAACATCCTCACTTATTCTGTCTTCCATCTCCATGATGAAAACTTCCCCTGACCCTCTCCTGACACTGCAGTCATCGATTGTCCCTTACTGTGGCGAGGTGTTTTTTTGTTTTTGTTTTTTATCTCTAAAGTCAGTTTCATATTGAGACATTACTCTTCTATTTCATTAACAGTCTGAGCCTCTGGTAACACGACATTAACAGCACTCATTTTTCCTGTTTCTGTGCTTTAGCAGATCTTTTAATTCCGCTGTTGATGCTGTTAAAATGACAAATTTTCCTTTGTGGATCTCTGAAAGCAAGAAGTCAAACTCCAAACTCATGAAAGTTCTTTTTATTCTCTCTGATGCTATTTTGACTAAGGAACACTTCTTGACATGTGGAGCAGGAAGCGCAGCCTTATATGGTATTATTGGGGTGTTAATTATGCTGATTTACAAGTCTCATGCACATGCACTCAGATACACACAGACAGATCATTTACACAGTTATCTGAAGTCACAAGCATTTGATGAATCTGATGTGTACGAGCCCTACGTATGGAAAAAAGTAAGAGAAATTTAAGATAAAAATACGAAAATGTCCTTGCATGAGGCCCAATGTTTTTAGTGCCGACACGTTTCTAACAACACACCCTGGTGTGACTGCCCATTTAAACAGTATTTGTATTTTAGATTATAATGTGCATGGAATAACAGAACTATTCATGATTTTATTTGTTTTGATATCAACATCATATATTGGCCATCGGCTGCCCTGCTGTCTAAATATCAGCATCAGCTATTGAACAACCCATATCCATTGACCACTGTTAAAATGTTATTAAAGTGTTAGTGCTGTTAGTGTTCATTAAATACATTTAGTTTACTGTTGCTGAGTATCACTGTAAATTCATTAGGGAAACTTTGACTGGATGCATAAAGCTACAATACAGCACGTTGTTTTGAAGATTAGGAAATGATGATGTTGTAAGGACTGTTCACGGCTCCATGAAGTGTACAGAAGCTCTTCACTGGTAGTTGGTAGATCAATGACCTGTCTAATCCTTGACCCCTCTGTCTGTACGGACCAGTCGCGTCCACATCTCACAGAGCACCATGGAGTGTCTTCATGGTGAGTTCGATGTGGAGCCGGGGAACGGAGGTGAGCGCTGTGACTACCTGAGGGAGAGAGGCATCGACACCTACCTGGTGGTGGTTCCTAAAGGACCTTTGGGGAAGAACGGCATCAATGGTGTTGTGAGTCCAACCTGCCACACACCCACACTGCAAATATTTGTATATTCAAATGTAGCAGATGCACAGGGGATTTGATGAATGTTACATGTAAAGTCACATTTGAATTTCCTTGTTACTCACAACTAGATTTGATCTTTACAGAATGTCAGAAACTTTCTGTTGAGCTTTCAGAATACATGGAGATGTTCAGGAATAATCACTCAGTCCTCTTTGTTTCATCTTAGAAGCTGTCTGTAACTTCTTCCAATGGAAACTCGCCACTGTTGATCAACACCACAGAGTGTAACGGCAGTGTTAACACAGCCTGCACCACACCGGAGGAACCAGAAGAACTGGACACCAGGGTAAACAAGAACTATCACTGAGATCAGTATGTGATTTAGCAAGAGGCACACTGGTGACCTCTAAAGGGCAGCAGGGTTTGTGGTAACACTTTCTATGAAGACACATCTGGGGTGGGGTGGGAGAATTCATAGTGAATTATAACATAAACACATACTGTATATATATTATAACAATATAGATATGACCTATGATGGGGCTTATAATACATTATGACTACATATACTCACCTGAACACACCTCAACAATTAACTGTAGTCAGGACTCACGCAGTATCATAAGTTATCTCTGTATATGATAAGTAAAATTAAAAACATATTGATGCATCTGTAATTAGAAGAGGCAGATGCAACTACATGCAACCAGCAGAGATTTGCAGAATTTCTGCCAACATTAACATGACCTCCACATACGTTGTCCCGAGCTGTAAATGAGATTTCAGACTGAAGCAGTTGTTGATCACTTGCGGCCCCTAGTGGCTGGTAAAGAAGCGTGAGATGTCAGTGGTCAGTCAGAGATAAAATTACTGCCTCACAGTCGCATGTCTTCACCAACCAGTCCAGTTACAGTTTACATCCATGTCTGTCCACACTCATATAATGTCTGTAGTGAAGACTTTGAAGGAATTTAAGAGTATGTTTAAGTGTATTTTCTCTTTTTCTCACTCTACATGTGTGATTCCAGTGAATCATTTCCAGGTAGAAACATGCTGATAGAGAGCTGAACATCATGATGTCACAGTGAAGTTGATCATCATTTTATCCTGTTAGTATTTGCATTGTTATTGTTATTTTGTTATGATGAATCATACATTATTATTGATCATCAATATATGTTTCACTTAACTTAACACATATAATAATAACTTATGGTAAACACATGATGATGACTGTTGATAATTGTGAAGTCATAAAGCATTATGAATGTATTATGTATGCCCCCATAACACACTATAGATGTGGTCTTCATAGAGAGTGGTCTCATAATTCAAAAGTATCAGACCATGGAAATCTGTAAAAATCCTGATCAAGTAGCTCATCTCAGGGCCCGGTCACAACAGCATTTACAGGAGTGAACTTTCACTTCAGAATCAGTTCTTTTCAGTGGAATTCCTTAGATTAGTACATTCACCTGTGAAGGCATCTTGCTCAGTCCCCTGAAGCTGAAATTAAGTTGGTATTATACTTTCCCTGTTGGTGAGAGAGAGGAGCGGAGAGGAGAGGATCCACGTGATGTAAGTTTCATCATCAGAGGGTGTCTGTGTAGGCTCTGTGCCAGCTCATCCATGCAGCCACTACACCAATCCTGTAGACACTGATCTATTGCATATGTGTGTAACATGTCCTCCAAGCAGGTATCACAAAGTTGTATAGATAAATCTGGCAAAGTATCAGAAGTTAACAAGCTGCCATGTTGCGGTGGCATCTCTCTGCAGTGTAAGCAGGGATGAATGTGAGACATCAGAAGAAGTTTGTCTACTTTTACACTCACTTTTTTTTCTGATGTTACTTTTAACAACAATGTCCATGAAGTCGGGAAGAACCTGTGCAGTTCAGCTGCTCCAACAGTCCAGTCAAAGTTCAACTTTGGAAAAAAAAAAAACAGAATGCAAAATACACAAACCTTTACTTGATGAAGAGTGCTGCTGTCTGATTCACTGAGGACCACCATGTGTCAGAGTGGATCAAACATATTAACTGAAAGGAACTTTGTTCATGAAAATCCTGAATATCTGATGAGAAACATGAATTCATATATATTTTTAAAATATATTACTCAGTACTTCATCACTTAAATGTGGTGGAAGTGTTTTCTTCATTATCTATTTCTGGCTGTTGTCACAACCAACGTCTAACTACTGTGTAAAATTTGAAATACATTAATATTGCCATCCTAACAACAAACTGATTGTTATCTATTTTTACTGATGAACAAACCTTCATCAGTAATAATAGATAATAAGTTTCAAGTAGGGGTGTAACGATACACAAAAATCGTGGTTCGATACGTACCTCAGTTTTGAGGTCACGGTTCGGTTCATTTTCGATACAGTATGGGAACAAAAAGCAAAACCTAAATTTTCTTGTTGTTCATTTGGGTGTACTTCATACCGGGGCTCAATCACCTTGAGCATGTGTTTAAAACCAGGATTTTCAACAACTGAATATGGTCTTAGATTCGCTGCTATAAAAACTCCAATGGCTCTTGTTATAGCTTTGGCCCGATCTGAATTGCCAGGGAGAGGCTGCTTGAATGCCGAGGTCAGCTGCGTTTGCACTATGTTGGTTTTTCTTCTTGTAGCGGTGATATTTACACTTGGGTGGTGCCGTTTTAGGTGAGTTAGCATGTTTGTCGTGTTGCCGGAGACATACCTGATCTCAGCTGATCAGTGTCGGCACACCGCCCTCGTTTTATCCACCTGTCTTTCTCCGTTGCAATATTTAACCAGGAAGCTGAAGTGTTCCCAAGCAGGAGACTTTAGCGACAGGGGAGGGTCTTCAAGCTCCGGTTTACTGCTAGCAGTAGCCATCATGCGCACGGGCTGCAGGTGTAGCTGCACGTGTAGCTGCACATGTTAGCGGCGGAACGTAAACACACGCAACTTCTGGCCCGTGAGCCAAAAAAAAATAAAAATTCCGGCCCGTGAACTCACCCGTGCACAGCCCTGTACCGAACCGAACGTCGCGTACCGAAACGGTTCAATACA
>JAJHUR010083623.1:0-15090 GCA_027495735.1 Lutjanus campechanus | reverse complement strand
AGAGTGGTTCAGGGAGCATGAGACATCATTTTCACACATGGATTGTCCACCACAGAGTCCAGACCTGAACCCCATTGAGAATCTTTTGGGATGTGCTGGAGAAGACTTTATGTGCAGCCTGACTCTCCCATCATCAAGATACAAGATACTGGCCAAAAATTAATGCAACTCCGGACAGAAATAAATGTTGTGACATTGTTTGAGTTTATCAAAACCATAACATGGCGAATGTGTGCCGTAATCAAAGCTAAAGGTGGTCCAACAAGTGTGTGTGTGTGTGTGTGTGTGTGTGTGTGTGTGTGGGCGCGCGCGCGTGTATGTGTGTATATGAAAAATCCAAAATGACAATTATAATAACTTATAATATCAGGCCAACAATATCGGCTTACTGGTATATCTGTTTGCCTCTAAAATAGAATACGTAATTGTGTGCCCTTTGCATGCGAAAGGCCAAAATGTGCCTTTGCTTACATGTGCCAAAAAGCTAGTGAAAGTGTGTATTAAAAGTGTATTAAAGTGTATTAAAAGATAACATATCACATTCAAACAGGGCACATTAATTTTTTTCAAATGTATTTTTGATGCTTTGAGCACCACAAGTCAAGAGCCATTTTGTTCCATGATATTGGAGAGAAGGCAGAGATCTGTACGGCCAATATCTCCAAAATTCTGCAACTCACCTAATACAATCTAGATGAATAAATCACACAACAGGCCATGGAAAACCCCAACCTTAACCCTGATTTTAAGGTGAACTGTTCCTTTAAACATGGCTAATCTGAGAAATGAATGCACTTTGAGTTGTTATTTCAAGTGTTTATGGGCAGTAATGAGGTTTGTGCGTGTGACTGGATATGAGAATGGGTACATTTGTGTACAGTACAGTGACAGTGTCTTGTCTCTCTCCAGACACCTTTGAAATGGTCTCAGAGGACGAGGATGGAAAAGTGATGTTCAAGGTCAACTACCACTACATGTCTCAGGTGAAGAACGCCAGCGATACAAACAGCGCAGCCCGATCCCGCCGCCTCGCCCAGGAGGCTGTCACCCTGTCCACCTCTTTGCCCCTGTCATCCTCTTCCAGTGTCTTTGTCCGCTGTGATGAGGAGAGACTGGACATCATGAAGGTAAAGTACAACTTCCACTTCTTATTAGCTATGACGTGGTATAAAGCTGTCCAACTCAGGCTTTCTTCACTGATTTTGAAGACGGTTGTACACGTAAAATGTGTTTGGTGTTGTACCATGTGATTAATAGAAACCACTAGTTTTAGAATTCAGTAAGACTGATGGGACACTTGTGTCTTCCATAAGGACATTGTGGACTGTGTTACTGCGTCTGGTGTTTCTACCATACAGCTCGTCATCGTCAGCTCTTACTCATTCCCCTAGTGACATTTAATAAATGGCTCTCACCCCACAAGTTGATTAATGGCAAAGTCTTCTTTGCTAAATGTCAAAATCCTCATCTGTTTAGCTCAGTTCAGGAAAAAGATAGGCAGCAACATACCAGCAACAAAGTCAGAACCAAATAGAAAACATATTATCACAGCACTGAATACAAACAAAAGTGTAACAACAACATTTTTATTAGTATTAGTTCTGGAGCAAGTGTTACAGAAGAATGAAAGTAAGTGTAGGAAAAAAGGAAATGTATGTGACAAACTACTGTTTGATTGGCCATAAAATATAAACATCCTTTAAGACCCTTGAATCACTAAAAGTGATCATTTAGCCAGAAAGCAGAGCATCCATAATGAAAAAAATATCCATAAAAGAAAAAATTTAAGCTAACTGACTGTGATCACAAAGTGGGGTATAAAACAAAAAGATCTTTGCCCACAGCCAACTGTCCTGTCACAGCAGTGCACTGTTTTTTTATGCAAACATGTTCATGTGAACCCACGAAAAGAACTTTTTCCGCAAGAATAGCATGGCCTGAGGAGCAGCATCAGTAGAAAGGGACAGTGGCTGCTGAGGTGGAAATCTCATGATCTGTGAGGGGTCAGTACATCCCTGGACCTCACCCCTGCATCCTTCCATTAGTACTAAAACAAGCTGCTGCATTTATTCCACTCTGTCACAGTGGCACAGTTGGCTTCAGTCTTGAAAATTCTTCCACACCAGATTTACCCAACTTTGGTCGGAAATGCAGTAAAAGTGTTGGGTCTGAATGTTCATGTCAAAATAAACTTAGTGCATGAATGGTGCTCAACACCCCCTCAAGAAATATTTCAAGTGTAGTTGCACAGTCATCTTTGTGTTAGAGACCCTGACAGCACTACTCAAGACCAGTGTAGTGGTTTAGACAAGGGTCAGGATGTTTTCATTTCTCTGACAGAAGAACACATCCGCTCTGCATCATGGAATGTGACCTGCACGGCCCAGTAGGCCCACCACGCTGGTAACTGCGTACCATTCAGCTTCCAGTCAGGCAACTGGACTTACTGTAGACTTCTTGAAGGCGTTTCGCCTGTCACCTGAAAAGCTTCTTCAGCTCTGACTGACTCAGGTGTATAATCACTGTAGGTTGTGAAACATAGACGTGGCTGTTCAGCCAGGTGATTGTATTTATTTTGGCAGATTTAACATCTTTGTGAGTGTGTACAGACATCTCCCTGACTCTCCTGTCAGCTTTGTTGCACCTACAAGAGTTGAACAAAGCGTTATCATTTTACTTAGTTCAAGGAATCCGGTGGCCTCAATTACATAGTTTTGCCCACCTGCAGCCTGAGCAGGTGGGCAAGGAGGCCATAAGCCCAGAGATGGGGTATTTCAGATATATGCTGGCAGAGTTCCAGAGGGTGGGGGCTGCCACACTGAATGCTCTGTGACCGAAAGCTCTGTCAGATGACCAGCGGTACCAGGATTGGGGTATAGGGGTGGAGGAGGTCAGACAAGTGCTTGAGGGAAAGACCATGGAGGGTCTTGTAGGGGAGGATTTTGTAGTGGATGCGGGACTTCACCAGAACCCAGTGGTGAAGTTAGATGAGGGTGGGGGTGATGTGCTGCCTGGGCTTGGTGCGGGTGAGAACCCTGACAGCTGAGTTCTACACATACTGGAGCCTGTCCAGGGCCTTGCTGGGTATCCTGCACAGGCAGGAGCTCTGCGGTGCAGCAGCGGTGCCACCACAAAATATAGGGTGGCCCAGCAAAAAAGTTGAACCTGGCTCAACTTTTTCAGGACCAGAGTGCAGTGTCATCTGGTAAGGCACTGCAGTGGCCAATCCAGTACATGCAAGCATGGCTTACTGTTTATCTTCCAGGTTTGATTCCCCAACAGCACAGCTGGTGAACGAAATGGTTTTCTGTAGCCTGTTCTTAAAATCTTAAATCCTTAGCGCCCATCCTAAAATTATGGGTTTGGGTTTTGTGTGATTGAGATTATTTCACATTATTATAGATTATTTAGTATATTCGGATCCATATAACATTTTGTGCTTGTGTGTCACCCTTTAGCCTTGTTTTTAATTACATTGTTGTTGCTGTGGAAAAAAGCCCGAAAGAGAGTCAGCACCATTTCTCCATAAATATTTTGCAGTTTGCCCTTTGTTTAATCCATATTTACTGTTAGCAGTGCATCCACCTTTCTTTAATTAACTCTGTTTCAGTATGTGATTAATAACCAGCCTTCCTTGGGTTGTTTGTGTCAAAACCTTCTCTTCTTTGTGTTTTCAGGTTCTCATCACAGGCCCAGCCGACACCCCATACGCAAACGGCTGCTTTGAATTTGATGTGTATTTTCCCCAAGACTATCCCAACTCGCCTCCTCTGGTTAACCTGGAGACCACAGGCGGACACAGTGTGCGCTTTAACCCTAACCTCTACAATGACGGCAAAGTGAGTTGTGAGTCTGTGAATATTGGTTCAGTCAAGTGAATTTAACATATGGAGGATATTATTTTTTAATGCTTTAACCCTGATTGACACAAAATCACACCCTTCTTTTAATAATTCAGTGTTAAGTTGTGGTTCTATGAAAAATGGTTGCCATTGTTTGACCATTTTGTCATCGACAGGAGAATGCATACATGCTGTGCATATGCACACATGACAGAGCATATCTGTATGTCTGCTAATATTAAAATGATCTCATTTTGGCAGCATTATGTATGCCAAAATTAATTCATTTCTAAATTTAAAATAATTTTCCTTACCTTCATGTTAAAAAATAGGTATATACTACCAAAACTCAAACTGAGAAATAATTCTCAGTCTACTCCTAACTCAGCAGAACACTGCCATAATTCATTCAACTACACATGAAATGAGTAACCTAAACTGGAAAATAAAATTAAAAACTGCACTTTTCTAGTGAAAATTAAGCAGAAATGGTATTTATTATGGCCAATCATAATGACAGAATTCGCCCAGGCCTTTTTCTGAAAATCTGTCAAATTTGTCAATCCAAAGCACAAGGTGGGAGATCTGGTTTACTGAAACACACCAGTGAGAGGAGACTATTCTGCTGCCCTGGTTCCTGGCCAAGGTTGCCCTGTCTAGCCTGTATTAGTAAACTTGGGCTTAATTTTAATGTTGTCATACATGATGGATAATGGATAATTTTCTGGCATGTCCCCCTTTCAGAAGCCAAAAATAGTTTGCGCCCTCCCACCCCAGAATTCAAATTTTGAATTTTAGTGAAATAAGGTTGGCAGATTATAATCAGTGAACTCTACACAGATCATATTCATTTAACTTTGTCCCCCCCTCCCCCCATTAGTGGATACTTTATATACAGATATTTGTAGTGTGTTGAAAATCTGTCTTCAATTCAGTTGATTCATTTCAAATTGCATCATAAAAAAATGTCTTGGAAAATGTATAGAGATCCAAATGAGGCCTAATGTATTCTGACTATGGAATTACATAAAGTAAAACTACCTGACTGGCATTCCTGCTCAAAATTCTCCTCTGACTGTATAGTGAGTAGGATAAGGAAGAACGTGCTTGGTTGTCTATCAAGAAGCTGATGTGGTCTTGAAGTGTCAAATTAACCCAGCGTATCTGAAGACCTTCCCAGGTCTGTCAAATGTGCAGCTTTTATTTAAACTTGACATTTGGAAGTGAACATCCCACAAGCTTTTCTCCAGACATGTTGGAATATGTTTAGCTCCCCCACTGTGGCCCTGACTTCCTTCCATTAAGGAGTTTGGGGTCAAGGTGCCGAAGCTCAGCTCATCTGCTGCACCTTATTAGGCAGCCGCTGACACTCCACATGTATTTCCATTCCCAGACAGCTGCTATAAGAAATACCTGGGGCTTCCCACACTACTGGTGGGGCCAGGGGGGAGCACACTGATGGGGGATGGATGGTCAAATGGGGGAAAGAGGAAGTAGATGCATCATAGGAATCTTGTTCGCAGAGAGGTGTAGAAATTCAGCTGAGGGTTTTCTTGTCTTTCCCGCCTATGAGCCACGGTTCTAATTGATTTGAAGCAGCTGCAGTTCAATGCTGTGAACAGTTCTCATGAGCAAACATGGAGTCATTAAAGTTAATTATATTAAATAATTATAGTATTAATTACAATATTAAAAGGATGGTTCAGTATTTGGAAAATTGTCCTTTTCTGGAGTTATATGAGAAGACTGAGCCACTCTCATGTCTGTGCATCGAGTATGGAGCTGAAGCCATGAGGCCATTATTTTAGCTTAGCATAAAGACCACAGTTAAAAAATACACATACCAACACCTCAAAGCTCACTATATCAACACATGTTGTCTTGTTTGTTTAACTTCAAACTCAAACAAATGTTAAAAGCATATTTTGTGCTGGAAGACTCAAAATTAGCACCACCTGAATGCTGGTAAAATATGCATCTGGCTGACAGATTTGCTTCACTCACCAGCCAAATAATAAACGTGGTAAACTCTTGAGTGGCTCGTAAAAATTAAACTAGCCAGAGGAAAAAATATTCATTTTTGACCTTGAAAATATTTCTTTTGCAAGTAACAGCTGGATGCAGTGTCTCTCTGAGGCTCTAGATGTTGAAGTATACTGTTACACTTTAACGTATGTAAATGGCGGGGACAAAATGATATAAATACCAGTATAACACAATACAATTCAACAGAATCACAAACTATGTCCTCCAACCCTTCATGAATGGAGTATTAATTGTAGTTTGACACATGGCTCGTTCATGCTGAACGTTAGATTTGTATACAGATTTGGATGGAGCCCTCTGTCTGTACTCTGGATTCATTTTGTCTGTATTTGTGCACATTTTCTGAAAGCTTACAGATACAGAGCAAGTGGAGCAGTACAGTGCCACCATCAGTTGTGGGGGCAGTGAAGCCAATAGGTCTAACGTATCACCGTCAGTTAGTTAGTGAAAAGAATTCTCCATCCACATGTGGTGATGTGTACACAGACGATCGCTGTCCACAACGCTGCCTCCACTTTTGTCTCTATTTCAAGAGGTTCATTATTAACATCCTCCAGCGTCATCATGTTTGTCATTGTTAGAAACTTTTGACTCTTCTTTTTTAAGGTAACTTTTGACTCTGAGCAGCATCCTCTAGTGGATGTATTGGTTAACATCCATGCCACCATAAAGGAATTATGGGTACAGTGATGGTTGCATCGATTGAAACGTATTTTCGTATGTAAAGGAAGCAAGAATGAGCCATTAGTTTTAGCAAGGTGGACCTAATGGACCTGTATATGTTAAACACAAGATTATTTTTGGGGCATTTTTGCCTTTATTTGATAGGGACAGTTATGATATGACAGAAAAGCTGGTAGAGAGAGAGGAGATGACATGCAGCAAGGCACTGCTGGTCGGAGTCGAACCAGCAGCCACTGCAGAGGACTGATTGTCTCAGTACTTGGGGCGCATGCTCTTCCGACGGAGTTGCAGGGATCCCCCAGGTATGTTTCATTTTGCTGAGACTGATTGCTTACTTTTTCCTCTTTCTGTGTTCATCAGGTATGTTTAAGTATCCTCAACACATGGCACGGGAGACCAGAGGAGAAATGGAACCCACAGACCTCAAGCTTTTTACAGGTGAGCTGAAGATCCATTATAACAGAGTCACCTGTCTGAATGGATCAGCAGGGCTGTTGTCTGGGTCTGTGTGTCACAGGCTATAGTTTATCACTTCCCTGTCATTACGCTGCCCGGGGCTCTGTATTAATGGGCTTTGTGTTTTGACAGCTGACATGAAGGATCCTTTTTTAAAGTCAAGTTATTACTTTGCCTTGGTGACAGTATGTGGGTGTTAATCAAAGCAAACACAAACGGGTATCATTTTAACCTCCAGGTTATGCCTGCTTACGCACATCACTCATCTTGAAGTCATCTTGAGTCATCTGTTGTCTTCAGTTGCACGTTTAGCCCAGATACTATCTGTTTTTATCTTTGATTTAGTAGACTATTATCCCTTTTATTCTGAAAATCCTCAGTTTTTAGTCCGGTCATCTTCATTTAATTTGTGTTTCTTCTAGCACCTCTTCTTTGAGCTTTTGAAAGATAGGCTGGACACACTAAATATTCATTTATTTTTACTTTGAAAATTATGCCCCAGATGTTCTGAAAAAGCAAATCTAGTCAGGTAGTCTGATTAGTTTTTTTTTTGTTTTTTTTTCAGATATTTGTGGTTTAACACCAGAAGCAAATATTTCTGCCTCTTCTATCAGCTGCATGATGTGTTTGAGCTGAGTTATTGTAGACTGACATTTTTCAATAAAAGTTTAATTTTTTCAAATGTGATTAATGGCGAAGGGAACATGTTTGCCTGCCAAGCTTTTTGTAAAGAGAATAGTTTATCGTATTTTTATCATGTAAAGCCTCAATGGTCTGGACTTCTAGTGTGTGTGCAATAGATAATGTGTAGCATTAAGGGGCTTCTGGTATCTAAAGTGAAGCACAGGCTGGAACGCAGTATGTTGACACACCCACACCATTATTTGGTTGTTTGCCAAACACGCACTTGCACTCATTTTCTATATATATTGATCTAACAACAAGCGAGCTAGAGCCCTTAAAAATGGATCCCTCCTTTTTTTAGAATTCCCTCATTTGCAGGGTTGGAGAGTGCATAGAGATGTCTCCATTGATTATCATTCCAGTTAGCGTGCTGCAGATCAATAATGGAAAATAAGGGGGCTGGTGAATAGGAGACAGGGGAGTAGGCTGGGATCAAGCGGTCATCAACCGGGTTGGGTATTGTCTCTGAGATCTGGCAACCCAGTTTAAGACAGGCAAATTGCATCAGTTGAAGGTCATTGGGATCCACTTGATGGAGCATTTTCAATTGCACATCATCATCCAGCCCAAGTGTGGCTGGGGCCAGCAGGCAGGCCTCCAAGCACAAGATCATCATTGTTGGTAATGTAGTGGCTTGGAAAGGAGGGAGTGATGCAGGAGGACGTCCTTAGTCTCCTTGAGACAGGCCACAGCATTAATCGAGCTGTTAATAAAGATATATTGAAGGATATATCTTTATGGGGCCAAAATCTTCCTTGCTTTTGTCGGACTCTCTTCTAAGTGTCCACTACTGCCAAGATCATTTGAGAGGCTTTGGATGTTAAGGACACTGAGGGGATATTTGGCTAATTTACAGTAGATCAGGATAACACCGAACTAGTTGGACACATTGATTGTATTAGAATGTGGTTTTCATCCTGGTTCATGCGGAAACCACACCAAGTCACCTTTTTATATCAACCAAGTGCTTAGAGTTCATAGTGGACCGCAGTAAGAATCCTGAATGTTTTCATCTCAAATCCATTTCTCCTTGCTTCTTTTTTGAACTTGTCAATCTGCTGCAGGTGCTAGTGTCGGTGCAGTCCCTCATTCTGGTGGCTGAGCCCTACTTCAATGAACCAGGGTATGAACGCTCCCGCGGGACCCCAAGTGGCACCCAGAGCTCACGAGAATACGATGGCAACATCCGGCAGGCCTCCGTCAAATGGGCCATGCTGGAGCAGATGCGCAACCCCTCACCGTGCTTCAAAGAGGTACGAATTGCTGTGTTACAAAGTGTTTCCTTGTGTTGCTTATAGATGCCGGTGTTTGTGCTAACTAAACTACTGCACTGGCATGAAAACTTGAGGCACAAGAACAACACAGGTCTAGTCACTAACAAAATCTGTGGGCCTTAACCAGCCGTCACAAAAACTGCCCAATAAAAGATGACTGGCTCCTCAATCCTCAAAGAACACAACCTCCAGAGCTTAAGGAGGAACTACTTCCTTTCTACTGTAGAAAAGAAGTAGTTCCTACATGAAACTGCTCACAACAAGGTGTGTGGATTTTCCTGAATGAATAACCATGTCATGATTTCTGGCAATAGACATTGCTGTTGAGTTTTTCAAATGTATTTTTGGCGCTTTGAGCACCACAAGCTGAGTGTCATCTAGTTCCATATTATTGGAGAGGAGGCAGACATCTTTGTTGTTCATATTTCCAAAACTCTGCAGCTCATATCAAAACTATCTAGATGGATAAATAACACTACACGTTCATTGTTTCCTTATTAAGTTTATACAGTTAGGTGAACCCAGATTACAATACCATTACACCATTTCTATGCATCTTAAAGAAAACAGACTGTACTTTACAAAAACACTATTAAGAAGTTTGCACATCTCTGCTGGTTGCATGTAGCAGTTTTGGTGGCATTGCAGTAGGTGCTTCATCATCTGTTGCCTGACAGAGATCTGCACTCTACTGAGTGACCTCTTCTAGTTATAATCATGATATAGTGTATCAATTTTTCAGTTTGTTTTTCTCAGACTTGATACTTGATTGAATTTGGTGTTCTATCACAGTGAGCATCATGGTAATGCATTTACTAATACAGTTTGATTTTAGAAAACTGCAGTGCATAACTACACAGCAGTAAACTCACTTTGACAAAATTGTTCACATTGTTGGATTTATCACAAGGTCTGCTTGTTTTCAGACACATTTTTACACATTTGTGACACATTTGTGTTAAGAACGAGTTGGATTATTTGTATGATGAACATTATTCCCTCCATATATGTACAGCCAGTGGTGCTTGTATTTCTGAGGGATTTGAAGGTGAGGTATTATAGGTCTGTCCAGCCTTTGCACAGCAGGCGATGCTGGGATTAAAGATAGAAAAAAACGGGTCCATGACATCACCAGCCAGTCAGTGAAATGGACCGTTGGACCGAGAGATATTGAGGGGACATAGTAGGACTTGGCAATGCCACCCGACTGAGCAATCTCACACATACGCACACAGAAATTCAATTAAGCTTGGTGAGATACTCCAATGTGCTTTTCTCACCACTGGCCTTTTAGCGCCTTCAGCTGAGACAACCATCGACACAGAGAAAAACAACCAGCCATGAACAAAATCCATTTAGTATTCGTTGCCTTGTTGCTGGTAACTATTTAGACATGCAGATTTCTACTATTTAATAAAATCTCAAGGTTGTGGCTCTCATTACCTTCATTTTCTCAAATGTTTGCTTGATGTTTATAATGAATAAATGAATAAAAAAATCCTTTCCTTTACAAAAAACGTCATCTAACATGAGTCTATAAGTTGAAATAACAATATTTCATGGATAAATGAATCTCCTTTGTGTATAGCAAGTACTTCCTAACTGAGAAGTAAAAAATATTAAAAGGTATTTGATTCAGACGCAAATCCAGAGCTGTGTGAGGAATACTATAGTGTCCAATCAAGTGCTAGTGTAACTTAAATGAAAAATTAAGCCCCTTTTACATTGAACGAAAACATAACATTTGGCTTTTGTTTTCACTGGGAAAGGGTACAGTCGGCATTCATTCCCAGGTCAAATGACTGCTGTAGTCCCAGGTATTTATTAGCTCATTACAAGCAGTGATGGAAACATGATACCCAGGTGGACATGCTAACTTCCCCCCCTTTTCCAGTGGAGACGATGAAGAATCGTTGTCTCTGTCAGAACCTTCTACGACTCTTTTGTCCCTTTTCCATGCACATATGTTTGTTTGACCTGACTTGGTTTGACTTGTGGCAGGGTTTTACATCTACATTTCAACAGGGCTACCAGTTCCAAGGTGTGAATTTAACTGATGACACCTTGGCTTGAATCAAGCGGCTGTAAAACAGTGGATAACAATATTTTATTTATATTTATATATAAATATTGATACTGATATTTCATTATTTCAAAGTTTTATGATGAAGTACCAAAATCAGGAAATGTTGGGTTTTCATCTGCTGTAAATAACATGAAACAGTAAAATAAAGCAGATACCTGAAAGTACGAACAACAACGCAGGAGCAGAAACGAAACATCAGACCACAGAGATTCAGCTAGAAGCTACAGAAGTGCTGAGAGCTGAACACACAGACACTTTCCTCTGGTCTTCTGCACACATGAGTTGAGTGTCAGGTAGGGCTGGGCGATATGGCTGAAAAATATATCACGATATAAGTGTTTCATATCGGATAAAAAAAATGTTGAATTTAAATACTTGTGTCAATGTGCAAATATGGACATTAAATAAATGCTTAAACAAATAAAATACGCAAAGTATTTTGTAAATATGAAATTAGTGTACACCTGTGCTGAGCGGTAGCAAGTCCTTCACTAAATGATATGCCACTGCCTCCGTTATTTCTTTGTAACGTTTTGATTTTTGTCATATGGCACTGCTGCCGAGTACCTCTCCATGGTGGTCTGTTGCCGCTTGTGTGGTGTTTCACCTGTACCAGCAGATGTCGATGGCTGTGGCTGTTGACACTGTTGTACTGCAACGGATGAGAGCGGCAGAGGTGGTAAAATAAATTTGTCGTATTGCCAGACTTGGTAGGGACGACAACCTTGCATAGTTTGCGGACAACATCGGTCTGACTTTTATCGGATTTAAAATATCTGAAATACTGCCAAACTGGCGAAATGACCTTTCCTCTTTTAGCCACAATTTCCTCTTGCGCTGTCGCACTCATTTTCTCCTTTCACTCCACGCCGTTCTTGTTGTTAAAGCAGTCATGAGGCACGATGGTGCAACCAAACTTGAAACTGGTAACGTGCATGTCACTCAACAGGTTGTTGCTAGGTTACCAGCAAGGAGTGAGTGAGTTTGTTCATGCCACCTACCTTGCTTAGCTGGGCCGAGAGAGGCCGAGAGGCTAAAGCCCATCCTCGGCCTACATCCCCCTGAATGCCTTGCGGTTTGGGATCTGGGTTTTCTTCCTGTTTTTTTCTAACGGAGTTCAGTGAAATTATCGAACGCTCTATCGAAAGTATTTTCTATTGATATTGATCACGTGTCTATCGCGATAGATATTGTTATCGTTTTATCGCCCAGCCCTAGTGTCAGATTTTCACCACGTTTGTGACATTGAATGTGACACAGAAGGGCAAACTCTTCTACTGACAGTGAGAAAGGAGTTTGGTATAAAACAGTATTGTTAACATGACACTGTTGAATGAAGACAGAGAGAATTGTGTGCACGGGGAGCAACACTGTCTCTTTTATATATTGAAGGCATCATTTCTCTGTTATCACTTATGGATCTGCTTTATTATTTTCTATTATCAGTAGTAGTGAACAGTTTGAATCATGTATCAAGTGCTTTGATAAATCTTCTATGGAAGGCCTGGAAATATAATGTAAGTTTGCTCATGGGCTGACCTGACAATCAGACTAAACTGCCATTTCATTTCACTTCACTAATTCAGTCTGACACTGTGTTCATGTTCACTGGTTTCTGGTTGGGAGGGGATCTTATTTTGTTTGGTGTTGCCATAACCACTCAGTAGAGAGTGATGTATCCGTCCCACTGACAACTTCTTCAGTTGACACAGAGGCTGTGGAGGCTGTTTCTTGGAGCAGTTAACCCATGGTGAGCCAATAGTTTGCAGCTTGTCATTCCATCTGATCACTCAGCAGGTGAATGTAGACGTGCTTGTTATGGATTTTATTCCAATACCCATATATCCGAAGGAAGAAGTACTCAGGAGTCCAATATGTCTTACACTGAAACTGGTTTAATAATACTTGTACAACGAGAATGAAGGAATAACCAGTACACAGTTGGCATTGATGTTCCCTTCAATTCTGGCGTTTCTGTCCTCCGGGATAATCTTTAAGCATTCACAGATAAGGTCATGATGAACCTATGCCCAAATAAGGTCAGACCCAACACATTGAGTTAGCTTATTGGTCTGAATATGCAAACACAGGAATTATGAATACACAAAGTCTGAGACTACTGTTCAGCACCTTTGGCTCTACAGCTCAGGGTCAGTGTTAACCAAAACAGATTACAGTTTACGTCTTCTCCGGTCAGAGAGACAAGACAAACACCTCTTCGACCTCAGCTCCCATAGCACTTGTTTATCTGAAAGGAGAAGACAGCTGCATCTACTGTCCTAGAGGAGAGACAGCATGTCTGTCAAAGGTCAAAACGGGTATCTTAATGGTATGGCTCAAAGGCCTTAGCATAACCACTAGAGAATGGAAAATTCCCTAACAGTGCTGATCACTGTGTGGAGTCTTTGGTTGGAATGTAAACCTACAGACTGTTGGATCTCCAGAGGACATTTTTCACAACAATTTAAGTTTTCTGTAAGTTGACCTACAGTACAACCTGAACAGCCAATCTTCTCCATGCTTGTCATCATTTTTGTGTTTATTTTTGTCACTATTTTTGCAGGATTATAGCTTGATATTATAGCCAGCCAGCTATGTAGGAAGATGATTCCTAATCCTGCCTATATAGCTCTGATTGATCGCTTGTCTCTCCAGCCAGCAGACATGACCATCAGTGAGCACAAGACCAGACCTATTTGCATCATTTGAGTATTTACAGATGTTGGCTTTGATTCAGAAGTCAGGCACAGGCTGCAAAAAAAACTTTGTTCAAATATATTCAGTCGAAAATATACAAGCTGTGTGTTCGTCATTCATCAGAATCTATGTGAAGACAACTATCATTCTGCTCATAGTCTGCTCTCATGTCCACCCTCAGAGGTGGGTGTTATCCAGAGTGCTAAAGGCCTCTTACAGGAAGAAGCTGTCAAACGGCTGAAGCATACAGTCAGACAGTCGCTTGGCTTGTTGAACATAAAGTATTTTGGCTTACATCTGCTGTCTTTGTTGCTGAAGATGCAGCAACGTCTGCTGATGTGATGGTCCCCACTGCAGAGACTGACGCTGTCACTTCTCTCACTTTCCAAAGCACATCCTGTCACTCTTCATGAGGCAGCATCTTTAGTACTTTGAATCATGACACAGAAATGTGACAGTTTTATGAGCAGGAGTGAGCGGCATCACCTCAGTGAACCGTCTTGATGATAGAGCACAGATACAGATGTAACACATCTGCAAGTCTCCATTCTTTGGCTCCTAGTGTTGTTTCTGAGTGAAAACCGAGTACATGATTTTATCTATGGTTCCCTACTAGCATCCTTCCTGGTCTTTGGAGGCTGTCTTCCAGAATGACTGAAAATCAATAGAGTTGCTCAGCCTGTCCTAGAAGATGCCCTCCATATGAACCAGTTGGCCTCCGTCTTCTTGTAGCTGTCTGATTTTGCTGTACTGCTTCATCAGAAGCCTCCATATCAACCTTTGCTGTTCCAGCTGCTCGCTCTCTTGATGAATTTCCAGCAGGCTCTCAGCTGGCAACAGCTCCACTATTCTCTAACCCTGTCACAGACTTCTTGCATGTATTCATCATCTTGACCTCATTTTGAACACTGCTTCATCCTTATCACAGAAAATGTGTTACTAAGCTGTGTTGACCATGTGAGCTCAGCATGGGATTCAGGTTTCATTTTAGAGCCGGCATCCCTCCACCACACTCCACTAGGCTTGTTCGGTATACCGGTACTAAATTGGTACCGGGGTACTGAGGCATTTAAAACGGTACTATACTGCGCTTGGATGAGACCGGTACTTTTTTTGGCAGCTGCTGCAACCTTCACCACGCCGCAACTCGTAGATAAACCAGGTGCGCGAAGTGCTATATGGGCTATATGCTATATGCTATACTAAGGCTTTAAAACAAATGAGCACGGTGAAGACATTAACACCGAACGGTGTTACAAAACATGTCTGGCCAAGGGTGGAAACACTTCCAATTTGGCAAAACACTTGAAGGACAAGCACC
>JAJHUR010083622.1:0-12364 GCA_027495735.1 Lutjanus campechanus | reverse complement strand
GTTTTTACAGGCCGAGCGTATTGAAGGAAAGTTCCAGTTCATTTAAACCTGGTGTGATTCCAATAAATGTGGCTATTATGAGTCCATGGGTCATGCTAACGTTGCACTCACCACCTCCATTGTGGTGAATCTAGGAAACAAGGACTCGCATGAAACTTCTTATTACCTAAACCAGTTATACAGTGTAATCATCTAACACCAAAACATCCATTACAGGTTACATGTTTACATAATCATATTTTTACACTGTAAATGCACCATCCTGCTTTTCACATGTGCATCATGCACTGTCAATATAAATGCTGCACACTGTATGTACTGTATATAGACATGTATACATGCATTTAGTGCACATAATCATCTACTCCATGTATGTCCATTCATTACCTCTGTATTTACTTTGCACTATTTTTAGTTGTAGGAGTTTTTATTTATGTTGTTGGCTACAAGTGCTACTTATATATACATATTTACATATATTTATATTATACAACTATTTTTCACATTCTAGTTTACGTAACAGTCCTGTCTACTCTGTGCCTTTATTTGTGTACTTGTGTTGCCCTTGTTCTTAGGTGTCATGTCTATTTTATTCATGTTTAAGTACTTTGAGAGCAATGAGAAAACAGGGGTCAAATTCCTTGCATGTGCACACATACATAGTCACATCAAGTTGATTTTGGTTCTGAACTACTTCTACTACAGCTTTCCATCTGAGTCTGACCGCCAGTAAACACAGGAAGCAGCCATTTTGACCATACTGGACTTTGGAACATCCATTATGGCCAACTGCAGAGGGACTGTTCATCTGTGCATGCTGCTTTGTTTACATGTGTGAAATACTGTACCCTAAAGCAGGGTTTTCCAAAATGGGGTGCGTGTACCCCTTGAGACACAGCTGCTGCCTCTAGGTGGTGTGCGAGAGGAAAAATGTAATGGTGGTATAATGGTGTAATTCTGGTATTCTCATTACTACTCAGTTACTGGGCCTACTCATGCATTTCTCTCGCTCTGTCTTTAATCGGTGGGGGAGCCTACTGTATCTGTTTCTGAGAGTATGCATGTGTCATTGTCTTTTCTCTTCATGCGGCAGGTCGTGTGTAACTTCACTGGAATTTAATTAATACTGCTGCAGTATGTTTAATAGTATCTGTATGCACTGACTTCACCATGGTGACACCTATAAATTAACCATCTTTTTGTTTTAAACGGCTTCTAAAAGTTTGAGATCTACTGGTCTGCTGTCAGTCAGACTCTGAGACAAGAGTTTGAAATAAGTCATGTCAAAATTACATTTATTTGGGAAGCTGTAGGAGGCTGGTGCAGCTTGCCCAGATGTTATTTGTTTAGTGTTTCCCTGAATATCTACAACGGAGGTGGCGAGTGTAAAGTTAGCATGACCCATGGAGCCACAACAGCTACATTTATAGAAAATACACCAGTTTGGAATAAACCAGAATTATCATTTAAATGATAGACAGCAAAGAATAGCAGGCCTGATGTTATGATTTTGGATTTTCCCTTAAGTCTTTCTTTACTCTACGTCCCATCTGGCTTTTTTCTCTGCCTTTTTTGATTACTAATTTGATTCACCTGTCCCTGATTGGTTCCCTGTGTTATTGTTTCTGTGTTTTCCCTCTTTTATTGCCAGTTTAAGTCTTCGTCTCTAGTCAAGTGGCCCAGCCCCTTTTTGGACTTTTACTTTACTTTCTTATAAAGTTTCTGGGACTTTGTCTGTTGCATTGGCTTTTTAATTTCTTTCCTGCCTACTCTGTAAACCTTGAGTACTCTGTCTTTGTATTTTGAGTTGAGAATTAAATCATTTGAACTGCTCCAGCTCTGCCTCCTGTCTCCATGTTGGGTCCATCTCTTATTTTCTGTTACCCCGTTTGACATATTGTGACACCTGAATCTTCAAATTTATTGCTGTGACTTTGAATGCATTGTGTGTTGGTGATTTGTGTTGCACTTCGTCACTTTGTACCTCGTTAGATATCGTACCTCATTAAAGAGCAACTCTCTCCTCTGCTGGCGCCGCAAGTCCATCATCTTCACCGCCACCTGCCTGCCGCTGTGCTTCTCCGTAGCGATACACACCACCCCCGTCGAGCCCTCCCCGATCTTCACAAAGTTCTCCAGGTAAGACCGTGGATCACCCTTGTCCACCACCATCTGCAAGGCCGCCTTGAACTGTTCATGGGTCACCTTGGGCGGGTCTGGTGGTGGTCTGGGTGAAGGGTGTTGTGGGGGTCTGAAGGCGGGAGAACAGGTGCCTGGAGGACTGGTGGCTAGCGAGCCTGTAGGGGAGGGTCGAGGTTGGGAAGGGCTGTCTTGCAGGGGGTAAGGAGGATTGGGGCATCCAGAGTGTCTGAGGAAGGGGTCGGGTCCGTTGGGCCTCAGTCCGATGTTCGGAGACAGGCCCAGTGTGTAGCTAGCTGAGGAGCGCACAGTCCGCTGGGGTCTGATGCCGCCCACAAGAGGACTGCTGTTGCCAGTGGGCAGGAAGCCGGAGTGGTACCTCACCGCTGACTCTGCCTGCACGATAAGTGAAAAAGGGTGAGGAACATTAAGAGAGGGAGCTGAAAGAGAGTTGGCCGCCTGCCTGAGGTCCAGGACCTGCTTTAAAACTGAATGTAAATCAAGTCCTTCACTCTCACTCTGCATCCACTTCACCTGATATGACCCATGTAAAGATGTTGCTATAAGGACCCAAGTGTCTCGCTGAGATCCTGCCAAACACACCATTTCTCAACTTTAACAACCCCACTGGCACTTTAAACCCACAATTCATATTTTAATCCTAGAATTAAATAAAATAGTCAAAGCCCAACTTTAATCACCTTTAGTGTAAAGCCCAATCGATATGCTGCCTCACTAAAGTTTCCTCAAGCTAAGCATGAAAATGATCCCCCTTTCTTGACAAAAAATATGCATTTAATATATTCACAGCTCATGCACAAACATGCTGAGTACTAATAATATGATGTACATAGCATTAACAGAAATATGCATATATTGTGTACTCTGTGAAAAATGTATAGTGTGCTGCAGGAACGAGTCCTTAAACCTTGGAAATGAGTTAGCATATTAGCACTTCCAGTTCCCTCGTCTCAAAGGCAGTGGGTTTTTGTTATGATGCCTGAATAAGGTCTGTGGTTCACACAAACTTAAGAGATTTTCACATTTTGTTCCTCGACATAAAATATGTCAGTAAATATCTCACTTGTGAATTTTGAAGCTTTTAAGTGTCTTTAAAAAAGCAGTTGCTAACAAGTGGCTAAATGAGACAGGCAGCTAGGGAAGGCCATGTTGCAGACATTGATTGGCATTTATAGTAGCTAATAACACTGTGAGTGCCTTCAATGGGAGGCTGCTGAGTCCAGTTGTGTTGCCTGTTAACGGCAGCTAAAAGTAATGGGTAGCTACTTTAGCAACAAGAAAGCTAAGGTATCTGTCCATCAAGAAACTCTGTGATTAAGCAACAGAGAGTTGAAGCTAAGCAGAAGGAGGACATCAGAGGGGAAACTAGAAAATATTTTCAACATAAAATATGATCCAGTTTCACCCAAGTCGATAAGTGAATTAAGTTATGAAGTTGTGATTTTGCACAGGGAGGCCTAGCCCCCAGAAACACTCCAGTCTGCTCCGTTGAACAGATGTATTCTCCTCCCATGCTCCGCTGCATCATAAGCGAGAAAGTGTCTCAATAGAGGCAAATTTAGTTTTTCCAGTCTTCAATAATTTTCCAGGAAGAGAAAAATTCTGAAACATCGTTGAAAATACCAGAGAATATGCACAAAATGACTAAACTGGTGTATAGGTGACGTATAATGCAATATGTGATCGAAGTCATGCAGCTGTGGTGTAGTTCGTAAACATTAGCTTTTTACTTCTGGCAATGGCATTTACACTTCAAAGATTATAAAAGTGGCGCTTGTCTGTAAAGATTATCTTGCTGAACAAAATGTGTAGTTACCATAAAATTTTGTTTGCCACAGAGCTTATTTTCTGCACTCATCTAAAACCCAATGGATAAATCCTATCATATTTTTGTGTGAGGGAACTAGAGGGATGCTAACTTCCTGGTTGGCCTACAAAAATGCAGCAGTCTAGAATCAGTGAATGGTCACAAAGATGTGCAGAGCAACTGCAGTAATGTCAGGCTTACTTTTAGGTCATAGGAGGAGAACGGCCTCCCGGGGCTGTTCTGTGGGTGCATGTACATGGGTAGGTTGGGCCTGAGCTCCGTGGTGACCGTCGCTTGATCTCCATGGGGCTGCTGAACAGTCATTGCTGGGCTGTAAAAACAAGCTATAGGTCTCTGGCTTGGTGGCATTCCCCTGGGCAGCTGGAAATCTCTCTTCCATATCACTCTCTCCTGGGGGCTGCCCACCTCACCACTCATATAAGTCCCGTGACTTAGCACTGGGATGTTCTGGGACTGACCCGGCTGCGAGGGTCCCTCCAGGGAGCTGACACTGACTTCATAGGTGGACTTGGCCTTTGGCAGGATCCCGTTGGGCTGCAGAGTGATGCTCTTCTTCATGCCCAGGTAGGGCGTGTTGGTCTCACTGTGGATGTTCCTGGCCTTGTCCCTCCACTGGTCTTGGTCCTCATCATCGTCTTCATCATCCTGGGTCAAGCCCTCATACTGGTAAGGGTCTCCCTCGTTCACCTCCCCCAGCCGTCCCAGAGACTGGGCCCTCTTCCTGGCTGAGGGGCTGCTCTTCCTCAGAGAGTTGGAGCTGGTCACAGACAGACGGCTCATGTCATTGATCATGGCTGCGATGTAGTCTCCGTGACCGATCATGCTCCCACGCACAATGGTCTGAAAGAGGAAAGGCATTCATCTTTATCACATTGCACATGCCATGATCACATTATAGAAAGATTTCAGAGTGAAAGGAATAATGAGGGTGACATAATCATTGCTCAGAGGCAAGTTAAATTTAGACCTGAGAATCTGTAAAGGACATCTTTGTCATTCTTCAAAGACAGAGACTTAAATCATCTCCCCAGTGGCTTATTCTGACAATACAGTGACAAATATACCAAGCAAATGTTTTAAGAGACACACCACAAAGACAGAGCCTCTACAACTATTGTTGCAAAAATCAGATATTGCACTCTTGCTATGACCTTTCAGAAGCTATGCATAGTTAGCAGGCACGCAAATGGAAATGGACTAAACTTGCCCGGACAGAAAATGATCAAACTTCAGATGCCAGATTTATGCTACTGTTGCAACTGTAAGAGAGACTGCATGGTGGCTCATTAGTCACTCTCAGGGTAGAGTCATATTCAGTTCACATCCAGTCAACAGCCTCTCCTGTTTCTCTGGTTCGGTGCCATTACATCTGCACAGGGGGTAGAGGTCAGATGACATTTCACACACTGTAGCACCTCTCAGAGAAGAGAGAAAGACAGGTGGTAATGGTCGGAGATATCCTATTTCAGAAGATGTTATAATAATAGTTTGAAATTGACATTTTCTTCAGATATTGCATCACATTCTATTTTCCCGGTACAGTCAGAGCAATAATCTGAAATGTGTTGTACTTTCATCTACTTTCATGTTGTAGTGCTCGATATTGGTCTGGATCTCAGACCAGCTTCAAGACCACTTTTTGAAGGTCTTGTCTCGGAATCAACCGTGTTTCATCTCAGACAAAGAGGACTATGGATTTTATTTCAAGACCAGTCAAGACCACAACTGTGCAGATATTATTGTGACTGGATATAAAACGCCCTGCTTCAAATGAAACCAGTATTGTGGCTAATTTCTAATAGGCTTTTTTTACAGCAGCCATTTTGACATAAAATAGCGTCAACCCAGGCGTTACCAGTAATTCCTCCATTCCATTCCTATTGTGCATGCTGGCTGATTGAAAAGGCCCTGCTACACTAAATGGCACATAATTCGTATCACAGGTATCACCTGTGTTTGCCCTACTATTACATATCAACATGACTACCATAAAAAGGTCTATCTGAAATTCTTGGTCCCTCCCCTTTGGAAAAAATATGAATGGTAGTCAACAGTGTGATATGTCAAACTTTTAGCATCACTTAGAAAGTAAACATAAAGAAAGGTGAGTTAAGGGTAATTGATGTTAGCTATCTAAGATTAGCAATCTGTATTTATTCCAAAAGTCTTCAGAAATCTCTTCACCTCTCCACCAAATTTAGGGAATGTTAGCTTTACATATTAGCTACATATACATGTTTCAGGGCCGTAGTTTCAGTTGCTTACCAGCTATTTGCCACCTAAGGTCCAAGTACCTAATTTAGTTAACATCTTTAGGGATTTAGTTAATGCAATGTTAACTTTGGTCCTAGGTTGTGCCTGTGATAAACTATGAGAAGACCACATAAAGCTGTATTACTAATATAAAATTGCATTGCATCAGCATTGGCTAACGTCAGCTCTGATAGAAACACTACATGACATGGTAGCCTACTGCTCCCTCACTAGGACAAGAGAGCTAGAGATGGGACAGCACTTGGGTTTGACTCATTTTCGCCCTGGTTTCACACTTTCATCCATATCTTTGGTTTCTCGGCAACACTACGCTCATCTTGATGACGCTGTTAAAACCATAAACCTGACTTAAACGCTGACATGATGGTTCTCATATTGATCAGCACTAATCATATCAGGGCTTTAATGAAATGTGTGTTTTCTCAGTTTTTTTTTCTGTAGGGTCATAAACAGCATCGACAGTATGCTCTGTGAAGCGTAGAAATCCTTAGATTTGCAGTCTTTATCACTCACTGGCATTTCCTCTGCTGTACCTGCACTTTTTATCCCTTCAGCCTGACATCTGTGGGAAGGCACCATGGACTGTTATTAATTGCCTGCATGGAGTAATAAATCTTGTGGCCCCTCTGAGTATTCAACATTGTACAGTCAGTGTACACAGCAGGGTCATTAGCCAAGCCCCACGATAGATAAGAAAGCAAAAAGATGGGGAGGGGAGCATGTTGTCATCAGAGGATTATGGCATTTTCTGAGACAGCAGGATCCCTCTGCAGCACTGAAGGACTCTTCTGCATCAATAAAACTAGCAGCAGCATATGTTTATGCATCAGTCTCCCTGAGATTAAAAAGCTAAACTTTTAGAATGACAACTCATCAAGATAGCTTATAGGGCTAGTTTGGATTTTCTGAAGTGGGGCTGTATGAGGTACTTATATCCATAGTCAGTGTATTAGCTACTATAGATGGAAGTTGGCAAGATAGACAATGTACTGCTGTGGACAGGGTCAGTAGCAAAATGTATTTTGGTCACCTAAAAAAAGGCCCACTTTTTCAAGTGCTACAGTATGTGCTACAGTATTTTCAGTGCTTTAACTTGCTGTCAGATGGCATTTTCCACTGAGAAAATGGCATTAAATGAACCAAATATTGCTTCCTGCAAAGCAACCAAACATTTTGGCAAAAACAGCTATTTTAACTTGCGCAGCACAAGAGTTGCTTGTCTACCCCCGTCTTGATCAGTTTGTTACTTTGTGTTATTGTGTGACTCTGATGTTTTAACGGGTTAGTTTGGAATGACCAAAGTCACACAATAACTCAAACAAACTAAATTATCAAGGCAGTGGTAGACAAGCAACTCCCATGTTCTGTGAGGTAAAATTACTGATTTTGCCAGTGGAGTTTGGTTGGTTTGGAGAGAGCCATATTTAGCTTATATAACAGCAGTTTTCTGTCAGACAAACAGACACCTAAAGTGGTGAAAATATTTTAAATGTAGTGTACACTTAAACTGATAATGGTTTTGTTAGGTGGGCCTTTTTCAGGTGGCTAAAATACATTTTGCTGTCAACCCTGTCCACAGCAGTACATTGCCTAGCTTCCTACAGCAGGACTGATGTCTTCTTCCCAAATTAGGGGGGCACCAACCACTTTTTATTGTATTTAATGCGATAAGTAGCTCATACAAACACTTAAAAAACACTAACTATCCTTTTAATGAGGACCTGGTTGAATGGTGTGCTAGGTATTAGCAATCAATTCAAGGTAAGGTCAGAGGATCAATACAGAGTTGAATGAAAGGAGTGGTTGTGTACCTTCTTTGGCCTCAGCTCCACCTCTGTTATCCTGGAGGGGTCCACCATGGGTTTGGGCCTGCGCAGGTTCTCTATCAGGCTTTGCCATTGTGTCGGCAGGCCTACGAAGCAGCCGTGCTTGGCGTCAAATGAGGTGTGGACACGGTGCTCGAAGTTCTTGGGCGCTGATATCTCAGGCCTCTTCTTTTTCTTCTTGCGAAACATCCTCAGGTCCACGAGGGCGGCAGCTTGCCCACTTTAAAATATCCCTGTGGAGAAAAATATTCAGCTTAATATGCAGCTTAAACTGCACTCAACATTTCATACAGCACATTCAAGTAACTGTAATCTTGACATTTGAATATAAGCAAATCTCTTCTGCCCCAGTGATCAGAAAGATGTTGCCACTGATGGACCACTCTCTTCTACTATCTATTCTCTGACCAGGTGTATTCAAATAAAATCCGGCCACAGATAATCCTTCCACATGGGAGAAAATATTCAAACGGCTCATCTAAAAGCTGTTCCATGTCCGGGACGTGTATGTCCCATGCTGCCTTGCTGGCTGTCACAAGCTTGTGCGTCTGAGAATGGCTCCAAGGAGAGGGGATGGATTTGTAAGCACATGTGTAATGAAGGATATCTGGTCAATTAAGGCTTATTCATTCTCTGTGCCATTTTACTGATGAGCACGCGGCCGGGCTGGCCAGCGCCCACAGGCTTTCAGTGCATTAGCGGGACAAGGAGTACAACACACAGACACAGGCACAAGCACATTCACACAAACACAAATATACTATAGCAGGCTATCCTTCATAAACCCTCTATAACCCTTACATATCCTGTCCTAATTAGTAGCTTGTGTGCCCTTGATTGCAGGGAGGGTAACCACTTAATCCTTGGATGGATGGTCCTGCATTTGGCGAGCCACTAACTCGGGTCAACTGTATGTTAAGCTTTATTTTCCATTCAAGTGTGGGGGAATAATTAAATACATTTCATACATCTCATTTCCTCAGCGGCACAGCTGCACTGGGAGATAATCACTCAAATTTAAGTCTCATGATTAGTATTAATACTGTTTCATGTAGCTCACAGTATGGAGGACATTCGGCTCTAGGGTGTTCATGCTGGTCTGTTGGTTGGTCTGTTGGTCGTTTGACGACAGGACATGAGAGGAGACGACAAGTGATGTAATAAGCTGCGTTCAATGACATGGAATAACACGTTGCTGCCATGCATATTTCATGCCAGTGGTTTGATACATCATGCACAACAAAGTGCTTGGACTACAAGGGACGTTGGAGAATGGAGCACATCTACTGCCTCTGTAACGTCACCTATTGTGTAAATGTGAAGAGCTGAGAGTAAGGTTTTTCTTTTTTAGCGGTGCTACAGTGGCTTTTAATGGCAATGTTGGTCAGTTCACCACGGTTATTCAGTGGTACAAAGTCATTAGACTTTGGTGATTCTCTGCCTTTTCCTCTATAGCCACCGTTTTCACTTTTTATGTGATTATTGAAGGTCTCTGTCCAGGCATAGATAGCATTTTTCTTGTACTTGTCACAGTCTAAAACAAAGACAACTCGGAATTTTATGTCAAGACTTGTCAAGAGCACCACTGCAGGGATATCACTAAATTGACTACATTGTCTAATTTATGTTTTTTTCATAATTACTGTGGTTGATTTAAAACTTCATGCTTCAAATGCAACCAATAACTTGAAAAATGTCACTTTTTAAAATTTTGTTGCTGTTAAAGGCTGTCACCCCTCCTTGCCTCACTTCACACACACACTCCAAGAACATGAATGCAGTTGTCGGGAGAAGAAGCTGTAGCTGCGCCTGAAAGAAAACACAGCAGTATGTAAATTCTGCAATGCAACACTTACTGATACAACTGGGACCACGTCAAACTTTTACCAGCACTTAAAAAAGGAAGCATGAAGAAAGATAAGCTAAGTAATGCTAGCAAAGCTAGCTAGCTAACATTAGCGATCTGCCTCTGGACCAAAACTTTTCAGAAATCTCTTAACGCCTCATTCAAAAGGATTGAGCAAATATTAGCGATACATATTGTATTAACTAGTTATGTATATACTGTATGATTCAGGGTAGTTTCAGTTGCTTGCCAGATATTTGCCACCTAGCTTGGTGTGCAAGCAACCTAATTTAGCTAACATATTGCTAATGCAATGTTAACGCGGTGTGCAGCCAAAATTAAAAAATATATAAAGGGGTCGCATACCCAAATGAATTACAGTGTTTCTTACACCGTTTTCAAAGTCAAAACTAGCACAGGGGAAAATATTCTCAGACATTTCAGCTTTTCCCTCTTAAGTTTGCAATAGTGCTTCAGTTTCATGGTATGGTATTTTTAACTTTTTACCAACAAGTGCATCAAGTGGCGACCTGTAGTCACAGGCATCCTGCTAATGATTAATTGATAGCATGTTAACATTTAAGTTCAAAGCACCACTGTGCCTGAGTACAGCCTCACATAGTCACTAGCATGACTGCAGACTCCTCATCTTGATTACTTTCACAGAATATAGCACTTAAAGGCCCTGATGTATGTGACCAATGCAGAGGCCTCCGAGATGCCCCTGGAATATCAGATACAATCTCCCATCATGCACTGTGAAATGGTGGGAGTTGAGTAAATGAGTTTTGCAGCCGTCCACAGCTCAGCAGGCGATCTTGCTAGCAGCCTCTCCTCTCTCCACCTCCGTCCTCAGACCAGCATGGCTCTAATCGGCATCAGCGACGCCTGTTATGAGCTGTATCAGTGACTACCACACGCCACTCACCCCGTCGCCGCATCACCAGAGGGTAGAAGGAGGTCAGGCACACTGGTCACATCAGCTAAACCTGCCTCATTACAGGAAGGCGGGGTAAGGACGAGAGAGTGGGGTCGCCCTCCAAGGATAATTCAATCACAAGGCTAATATGCTAAGTGTTGCATAAGCGCATCACTCTGTGCTCTCCCTATGTACATAATGTGGTGCTGGGAAGGACTTTAATTCTATCTGACAGGGACATTATGGTGTGAGGGCTCTCAGGAGGTGGGGAGAGAGGAGCTGGGGCCAAGATTACAGTCAGACCTGGATATATTAGAGAGACAGGGACCCAGTTTTCTCTCTTCAGACACAGAAAGGCTTTTAACCAACAATCATGGTGGCTGCTTTTTAAATAACAAACGCCTGAAAAAACAAGCTGCAAAACACAAGATTGTGATCTCTGCAATCTTAAAAACAAAGGTGCTAACTGGAACCATAACGAGTTCTTCAGCTTGTCACCACAAAATCCTTGGAACCTTGATACTATCTGTAAACCAGACCCCATTTCCAAAAGTTTTGAGTGGTGCTATTTTAATCAAGGATGTCATCAACATAGGATGTTGCCCATAACAGTTCAACTGTGCTTTGAACTGGAGCGGGGGCCAGTTCCATGAGTGGAAAAGGCCAGTCAAAGATACCCAACATGAAGGGTTATATCTAGAACCCTCTGTGAAAGGTTTCACTGCCCCCTATGAGAGTTTCTAAAGGAGAACCATTAAGGTTTCTATCCAGAATCTTTCCAGCCCCTAAGGGTGCTATCAAGAACCCATCCAGAGGTTCTACTGAGAACCCTGTTATATTGCAAGGGTTTCATCTAGAACCCACCCCTGAAGAACTCTTGCTTCCAAAAAGGGTTCTTTGATCGAAAAGGGTTCTTAGGTAGCCTGAGTCTTACAAGGAACCCTTGACAAACCCTTTCTCCAAAAAACAGGGGGTTTTCAGAAGCAGATGGTTCTGGGTAGAATGCCCAGCCCTTCAGAAAGAACCCTTTTGGAACCCTTATTTCCAAGAGCGTGCTTTTTTTCTCTTCTATTTTCCACTGCCTGAGAGACTCTCTGCTTAGATAGCTGTTCAACGTGCAGATGTTGGCATCGCCTGAACAAATATTTACACATAGTGCTCATGTATCCTTTTACAAGCAGATCAATCAATATTTACTCATGAGTCAAATGCAAACTGCTACAGTCCTCCACTGCCAGCAATAATGGGGTGATACAAGCAGAAATAGGACGGCTGCTTTGTATGGTACTTCATCAAGATTCATCAGTTCAAAGCAACAGAGAGCAGAACATATCACAGTATTCATTATTCATTCTCCAACACTGTTCCCCTTTGAAGACTCTGGAAATACACACTAACCCCTGTGCGATTAAAGGCAAGTAGAAACACACACACACACACACACACACACACACACACACACACACACACATACACACTGTGTTGATTCATGCCTGGGCAATATGAATAGA
>JAJHUR010083621.1:0-13330 GCA_027495735.1 Lutjanus campechanus | reverse complement strand
GAATAAAAAAAAAAAAATTTTGGGGGGGGGGGGGGGGTGTCACAGGATGACTGTGAAGGATATATAGTGTTTTGTTGTGTAGTTAATTGTGTGTATCTGCTGAGTGTTATAAACACAACTGACATGTTTGCATGCCTCGTGCGGTAAAACAAGGTTGTAATACTGTAGATCTCATATTGATGATGTATTTTCAGGTTGCTAAAAATGTGTTATTGCTTCCAGTGTGTAGAAATGAGTTCACCATAAACTCTCTCTAGGAGAGTAGCATTTGTACTGTTTATGTTGTTGTTAAGCCGCTGCCGCCATGTTGCGCATTTTGCCAGTGGAGTGTATTGTGAATGTTTGTGCTGAATTAGCAGCATTAGCACAAGAGTTTTTTTTTATTGTAAATTTGGTATTTTGGTTCTCATTAATTTATGTTTCAGTAATTCAACAAATTTAGTTTATTTTTCTAATTATTAATCTTTTATTTACACCCATTTTTCAATTGTTTATATTTTATTTTGCACATAATTTACTTTTTTATGAACATTTGTGCGTCTTACTCATGCAAATATGCAGTTTATAGACCAGTATTGAAAATATACTATTTTCTACTGTTTTGTGAGTAATGTTGAGAGTTGAGATAAAGGAAGATATTTTTGATATTGTCAGAAATAAAATGGTGCTGGCTTGATTAAGTCGCTAATCCGACATGTCTCCTCATTGATCCACAGCCAGTGTACCACAGATTCCACAGTGCTTTTTAGCCTGTGAATCACATGTTGCCGGCCCAAATACCCCTAGGTCTGGCACTAGTTACAATAGCCATGCCATGGGCACTAACACACCCCCATATCATCACAGATGCTGGTTTTTGAAGTCCTAGATTGTCCTTAGATTGTCCTCCTTAACCCGGAGGACAATCTAAATCTGTAAACAATCTAACTTGTGACCACTTCAGGCCACAGCACACTTTTCCACTTTGTGTCTGTCCATCTCAGATGAGCACAGGCCCCAGAGAAGCTGGCAGCATTTCTGAATGTTGTTGATATATGGCTTTCACTTTGCATGATACAACCTTAACTTTCATTTGTAGATGCAGCAGCAAACTGTAGTTACCATTAACAGATTTACAAAGTGTTCCCAAGCATGTGTAGTATCCTTAGTACACTTATGTGGATTTTCAGTGCAGGTTTTAATACAGTGCTGCCTGAGGGGTCAAAGTTCACGGTTCAGTGTTGGTTTTTGGCCTCACCCCTGGCTTACAGAGATTTCTCTGGATTCTCTGAATCTTTTAATGATATTATTGATTATAGATGGTGAAATCCCTAAATTCCTTGCAGTTTTGTGTTCAGAAATGTTGTTCTTAAACTGTCACACTATTTAGCCATGCTGTTTTTCACAAAGTAGTGTATCCATCCATGCTTGTGAACAAATGAGCATTTCAAGGAGGACCCTTTAATATCCAATCATGGCACTATCACATATTACCGACTAAAAAGTTTACCTGTGAATGTTCCAGACAAGTGTTTTTTGAGCATTCCACAACTTTCCTAGTCTTTTGTTGCCCCTGTCCCAACTTTTTTGAAACATGTAGCTGTTAACAAATTCAGAATGAGTGTATATTTACAAAAACAAACAAACAAACAAACAAAAAAACAATAAAGTTTATCTGTTTGAATATTAAATATCTTGTATTTGTACTAAATTAAATACAAGTCCAAAAGTATTTGCAAATCATTGCATTTCATTTTTATTTATGTTTTACACAATACAACTTTTTTGAAATTAGTTGGAATTAGTTAGTTTTGAAATGAGCTGTAAATAATTATCCAGTACTCATTCCCATCCATGATTTTCTCCTGTACTACAATACATCTCTAAATTCATATTATGTGCATGGCATTTATTAATTAAATATCAGACTTGTCGATGCAGCTCTGAATTGTATAAAATGCAACAAAATACTGCTATACTCATTTAAGTGTGGATAGTATATTGTTTTTTTTTTTTTTAAGTTTTAAAATTAAGGGATTATATTTTTTTTGTTCACAGTTTTTCCCATGACATGTTTCTTGGTATTTTTCTCTGGCTTGATCAATATTATGTAACATTTTGGTGCAAAAATGCTAAGTAATAAGCCAAATGCTGAAGACAAAATAGCAAAAGTTTCCACAGCAACAGTGAACTTTCCAGGAGAGCTGACATATGCTGGGATGAAGGTAATCCAGACAGCACAGAATATCAGCATGCTGAATGTGATAAATTTGGCTTCATTAAAGTTATCAGGCAACTTTCTTGCAAGAAATGCAAGGACCAAACATATTATTGCAAGGATCCCTATGTATCCCAGCACTGCATAGAAAGCAGCCTCAGAGCCTGTGTTACACTCTAAAACAATCTTTGTATTGCTGTATTTGAAAACCATGTCTGGGAAAGGTGGGTTTAAATTAAGCCACAACACACATATCATTATCTGAATCAAAGTACAGGAGCAAACTATGATTCTTTGTTGTGCAGGACCAAACTTTCCTGCAATTTTGCTGCCAGGGACTGTGGCTTTGAAAGCTGTAACAACAACAATAGTTTTCCCCAAGACACAGGAAATACAAAGTGCAAATGTCACACCAAAAGCTGTGTGACGCAACATGCATGTCCATACTGTGGGTCTGCCAATAAAAGTGAGGGGACAGAGAAAACACAGAAAAAGAGAAAACAAGAGAAAACAGCTCAGTTCAGTGTTGCTGGCCTTTATGACAGGAGTTTCTCTCTGGCAGATAAAGACCATCATGGTGGCCAGTGACAGGGATGCCCCTAGCAGAGATACAGCTGTAATGGCTATTCCCATCGGCTCATGATATGTCAGGAACTCGACTGTTTTAAGAATGCACTCATCTTTCCTCTCATTGGACCAGTATTCTTGTGGACACGGTGTGCAGTCAGCTGCACCTGTTGAACATGAACAAAAAGGACCAGTTTGGTGTCTACCACTTGAGACAAATATATGATACTGGGCAATGTCAATTAAATTGACTGTAGTTGACCTGTTTCTACATGTGGAGAAAATCAAAACAATCAATTGTAAACCAAGAAAATGCAGCATTGAGCAGCAACACTAACTGTTAAACATGAAATACTGTATATTGAAAAACTAAATACATGCAATGATATTGATATGTGTATGTTTGTTTAGTATGTTATTCATGTTTTATTACCCGTTGAGTTGGCTATAGTTCCATCAGCACATGTGATACAGTCAAAACAGCAGGTGGGTTTTCCCTTTATTTGAGCTTTCCTGGTTCCTACTGGGCAAACATTAGAGCACACCGATGTTGGAACCTGAGAGAAAGTTTAAAAAATGTAACAATAGTGCAGCTATATTCAGTTGACCTTATGACCATATGTTCAAATAGGGAAGAAAAAAGGTTTTCACAATTACCATTTTCCCTGTCCTCCAAACAATTTCTTCCTCCTGGATGCTGAGCTTATAATCACCATTAACAGCAGATACAAAATGACCCAGTGTGACATGTTGCACTTTCCCATCTATCAGCTGCCAGTTAATAATATCATAAGAGGCAGGAGGGTCACCATTGTCATCAAAAAACACATTATCCCCAAACTGATTGATGAAATTTACCTTTTGTAGATGATCAGTGACCTGAGAAAATACACAGATTTTCTGTTAGATAGTGTTCATATTTACAAGATAGTTGTTTATTTACAGGCAGTTGAGGTATTGCAGATTTTACTTGCACTATTTCCCACCTGTTTGGGTGTAATTTCAGACATATTCACACATGGCCTCACTGTTTTTCCTCCAACTGGTTGGCAGAATACCAGCTGATGGAGGGCATGTGCAATGGCATAAACTGCTTTGTACACATTATAGGACACTCTGAGTTGTGTGACATCGAAGAACACATCCTGGGAATTCATTAATGTCTCATTGCCTGTGCATATTTCATTTGCTGACTCAGTACCTGTGTGTTCCTTAGATGAAACAGGTCTACAGCCCATCATAATCTCCCAGAAATCCTTCACAAAGGCTGTGTTTGGATCAGTATACGGACTAATGCCTGTAAGAAACTGTTTTAGATTTGGAATAGCCATCTTCTGCACCACAAATCCTAGAGCTCCACCAAAAGCTTGGTAGATTTCCGGTGTAGAGGCCTGAATTGCTGTTATCCAGGCCTCACTGGCAATCCACTGAATTCCTGTAATGTTCTGTTTCACAACCTCTTTCATCAAAGGGTAAAAGTCACCCTCTGGTACAAAAGCAAGAATGACTTTGACAGTTGACTGCTTGATCATTTCCACAACATCCAGAATTTTATCCATAGTGTATGTACGTTTAACTGTTCCAACAAATGCAATACAAATTCCAAGCTTTTTAACCTCCTCAGTAAAAGCCAGGATCCCATTCCGCCCATAGTCATTGTCTGACTGTATGGCCCCAATCCACTCCCAGCCAAAATGTTTGACAAGTGCAGCCAAAGCTTTTGCCTGGAAGTAGTCGCTGGGGATTGTCCGAAAAAATGTGGGATATTTAGCTCTGTTACTCAGGCAGGCACATGTTGAGAAGTAACTTACCTACCAAAAGAAAGAAGTCTGAAAAAAAGCCTCAAAACAAACACCACACAAGACTTAAATATCACAGAACAATAATGTCATAAAACTCTCATTCACTTTCTTACTATTGGCACTTGAAATGGTCCAAGTGTTCCAGCCACAGCTAAAGACTGAGATGATCCTGCCTCTGCTATGAGAGCAGATATAGCTGGAGGACAAGGAGAAGTCAGTTCTATTTCCTCTGGTCTACTAGCCAGTGTTAGTGCAGCACGTAAAGTATTTGTAGGAGATGAACAAGAGTCAAGGATCCTATAGCCAAGAGATATATTTGGCAGAAAAGCAGGATCTTTGTTGATTTCTTCAATTGCAAAAATCATCACCTGGGCCCACCGAAAAGCTCGTAGGTCAAATCTAAAAAGGTTTTAGGAATTCAGATAGTTTGTAGGATTACAGAGCTGCTGCTGTAAATGTACATACAATGGCAAGAGTTTGTAAGATAAGAGAAATGTAACATATGGAATGTATGGAAAAATCAAATATTAAAACTCACCGTGCACACTTCACTCCAGGTGGTTTGCTCTCAAACATAGAGGAAATGCTACTTATGTCTTTGTTGAAAACTGGGAAAATCCCCCCAATCATTATGTCTCCTTGCTGGAACAAACTTGGCATGTCAAACCTACCAAGCAGTTCACAGCCAGAAACTGTGTTCAAATAGAGAACAAACAGAGATAAGATAATAGCTCTCTGCAGGCCATGCATGTTTGCTGGGCATTTTTAGATGAGATGAAGACACAGCTCTTATAACAACTGCGTCATAGAGAGGTAGACGTGCTCTCATCATAAAAGAATAATTTTATTCCCACAGGGCACAGCAATCTTAGATGGGTAGGTAAGAGATGGGTGATGTAATGTACCTCCCTGTTTGAACAAACTTTCCTGTAAACCATTTTCCGACTTCATGACTGAAGGATAGCAATGCTCAAACACTCATATTATCTTTAAGCCATCTCAGAAAATCCCCCCCGAATTTATTTATCATTCAGTTCATGAACTTTTGGCCAGCAGTTTAACTGGCGTCAGAACTCAGCTGATTGCCTGCAGCTCACCACCCTGACAGGATAAGTGGTGCATGGCTTTCACTAACAAATTAATCAGTTGGAATTCTTTGATTTATTTATTTGAATCCTGTTCATGTAAGAATGAGCCGTTCAATATGAACTCTGCTCCTGATCATATACAATATATATTAATACTACATGTTATTTATGGGCTAATGTAAGGATTCATCTATGCCTGACATCTACCCCTCACTCAGCAAGTTTCAGCAGGACAGAAGATCACAGAGTTTTTTGAGGCAGGCATCATTGAGCCTTCAAATGGTACATAGGCAGCACTAGTCATCTTAGGACTCATGTCTACATTTTGTTTCTATGACAACAATTGAAAATTCCTGTGAATGTGCCATTGTTGCGCAGTCTAACATTACTGCTTTGGTCTTTATTAGCTATTTGTACCTATTTTTATGACATATTTTCACTGTGAGTGCCAACCAGAAGATGTGCTGCCTCGGTTTGACTCAGCACATCAGAAGAGCACTGCTGGACTTTGCATCTGGTCTGTCTGCCTGAGGGTTTGTCTTGACATGGGCTCATCTTGAAGCAAGCAGCTGTGAAGCACTGTTTAACCACATGCCACTTCCTACAAATTCTTCATACTAAACGTCCCCCAATGTTTTGTTATTTCACAGCTTTTATTATAAAGCAGCCAAATCAGGAAATATTCAGTTTTCATTTGCAGTAACTTAACACAAATCCTATCAGGTGAAAGTGAACATGAAAGTAAAATAAAGCAGATACCTCAGAGTATGAACAGTGACACAAGAGAGAAATTAAACTTCAAACAGAGATTCACACAGAGACCTTTGGAAGCTGAGAGCCCACTTGAGAGCTCTTTTAAAAAAAGTCTTTCCCTCTGGCTCCTGCACAGAAATTAGTTGAGTCTCTCTCTCTATTTTCCTGGTTACTAGGGTGACAAGTCCCCATCTAATATATATGATGGATTGTCTGTAAAAAAAAAAAAAAGCGCTGGTGACAACACTAACACCTTTCTGAAAAGTTTAAAGATTTTCAACTCAAAATGCTCGGCGCTGCCACACAAAAAGGGGGAAAAAAAGATCAGGCCTATTCTCTAGGATTCTCTCCTCATTGGGAACAGTTGAAAAAATACACTGGCGCTCACAAAAAAGCACGGGCCCCCAGTCAGGAATATGGATGGGACCTTGCAGTTCTGTGTGGATTATCGTTGCCTCAATGCTATCATCCACAAAAACTCTTATCCACTGCCCAGTATAAATGACACTCTCAACCGTATTACTGGATGGTGGAGCTGGTTCAGCTCCTTTGACCTCCATACTGTCCATTTGCAGGTGGAGCTGGTGCTAGAGGCATGCCCCAAGGCTCCCTTCCTCCGTGGCAGTTCAAGAACTGGTGGTGGATTTCTGCAGGCAAACACTCTGCCCCCCGCCCCCACACACCGGTGAACATCCAGGGAACAGACATCGAGATGGTGACATCTTATAAGTACCTGGGTGTTCACCTGAACAATAAACTGGACTGGACTCGTAACACAACACACACTTTACAGGAAAGGCCAGAGCAGACTTTATCTGCTCAGGAGACTGAGGTCCTTTGGAGTGCACTCCTGAATACCTTTTATGACATTGTGGTGGCATCAGCCATTTTTTATGGAGTAGTCTGCTGGGGGAGCAGCATCTGAATGGCAGACAGGAAGAGACTTGACAAACTGATCAAGAAGGCCAGCTCTGTCCTGGGATGCCCTCTCGACTCACTGGAGGTGGTAGAAGAGAGGAGGATGATGGCTAAGCTGTTATCCATGATGAAGAATGACAGTAAAAATCTTTCACACAATGCCGAGCAGAGGGCGCGATCCAAACAGGACACAGGACAACTGCAATCCGTTACACCCCTAGAGGAGACCCACAATACCAGGTGTGGTCCCCCACTGAAATGTGTGGTGGTTGACATCTGTGCCTTTTCCCCACTATCAGCCAAGGGAATCAGTACATTTTGGTGACCATGGACTACTTCACCAAGTTGTCTGGAGCATACGTGGTTCCTGACTAGAATACCACCATGACTGCAGAACACTTGTTCTGTCATTTGTTCTGCTGTTTTGGTGTGCCTGAAGAACTACATGTTGACCATGAGTAAAACTTGAGTGTTTAGTGATGTCTGTAAGCAGCTGATTATCAAGAGGACACATACAACTCCACTGTGCCCCAGCACAATGGGTTGGTTACATGGTTCAGTCATATGCTGGCTACACTACAGCAGTACAAGTGGCAACAAAGTGCACCGCCCATTTTATTGTCATATTTGGACATGACATTTTCAGTATTGGAACAATTAGGGTAAAGTGGTAATGGGATGTGATGTAACTTACATACATTACATGACTTGTGTATGCTAGGCCTACATCTAAACCTACATCTGTTTGTTTGACCCAAGCATCCACTCTATGTTCTTGGCAGGCTTTCTCCCTCTTTAGATGATGTTACCTGACTTTGACAGCATCTAAAATACATAACACTAGAGGGGTGCCAGAAATTATGCTATAGGGTTATTTACAGAGTCATAGTTTGAAGCATAGAAGCACTGACCAAGCTGCTGTATGAGGTACAATTTCTTCTCAAGAACAAAAAGACTAAAGTAAGGAAGTACTGTTTGCAATGATAAGGTGTATTTAAATTTTATACAAGAAAAATTAAAGACCTATTAATTAATAGGTTAACTGGTGACTCTAAATTGCCCATAGGTTTGAATGCGAGTGTGAATGGTTGTCTGTATGTGCGACTTGTCCAGGGTGTACCCCGCCTCTGGCCCAAGGTCAGCTGGGATAGGCTCCAGCCCCCATGAGCCTTCAAGGATAAGTGTTTATGGATAATGAATGAATGAATGAATGAATGAATGAATGAATGAATGAATGAATGAAAAATTAAAGACAGGAATGTAAAACAATTGCACAACACTGTAATCTTAGCAATTAAAATAGCCAAGAAATGGGTAATTAATAGTATTCCAGTATACAGTATGTGTGTGGATGCATGTGCACATACTGTGCCACCCCTGCACAAGTCAGTGGTCAACAACAGTGAAAAAGTCTAGACATGCCACTGATGAGTTAAAACAGGACTACTGCATCCAATTCTTCATTTCGTATAAACACTGGTACCGTAGGTGGCTACTTCAGCTGCCTATATGGACACACAGCAGTGATGGCAAAACAAGGGTTTCCAGATACCTGAATCATACCTGAACCACTTTGAACAGGGTTTATTGTTTTGACGTCCTTGATACATGGTGACATCTGCTGGGCAACACTTGATTCTACATTTCTTAAAGAATTCAGACACCTTGTGAAACAGTGATTCAAAATATAAATCACCTCACCTCTATCAGGTTTGATGTTTAATTTAAACAAATATGTCATGATAATGTCATGAGTACATGCCTAAAAACGTGGTAAAAAAACAAAACAAAACTATCTTGGTTTGGTTGACTGTAACTTACAACAATTAGGCTCTTATGTGTGATCATGAATGGTATGGGACTGTGCAACAAACCACAAGCCATAACTCCCTCTTTCAATATTTTCTTGCGGTTATCAAGTTAAGTTTCTTATTCTGTCCTACACTGAAGTTAACGAACTTGAACACTGGAGCTGAAAACTTTTGGTTGAATGCCATTGTATAGACAGAAATTAAGTCACTGAGTATAATGTTGATGCAAAGAAAATCTCCTAATCAAATGAAATGAAAAAAATAGTGTGGTTTAATTGAGTTCATTGATGACAAAGTCTTGTATGTCTACATCATCTATTAAAGGCTTCTTGCTGGTATTTTTCCCATCAAATGTTTTTTAGAGTTTTGTTCTGGCCTAAAGGCAATAATATAGCATTTTGGGAAGAAAATACATACCAGCAAACCAAAACTGGAGGCCAAGATGGCAAATATCTCCACAGCTACAGTGAACTTCCCAGGAGAGCTGACATATGCAGGGATAAATGTGATCCAGACTGCACAGAATATCAACATACTGAAGGTGATGAGTTTGGCTTCATTAAAGCTGTCTGGAAGCTTCCTGCCAAGAAAAGCAAGTATAAAACACAAGAGAGCAAGAAGTCCAATATAACTCAAAACAGCCCAGAATCCAACAGCTGAACCCAGCGCACACTCTAAGATGATCTTTTCTTTGTAGTACTTCATGTTCATCTTTGGGAATGGAGGGTTGATTGTCAGCCAGAGTATACAAATCACAACTTGAATGAGGGTGAAAGTCAGAACACTGAGTCTCTGCTGTGTAGGACCAAACCATTTCATCACATTACTGCCTGGAAGTGTAGCTCTGAAGGCCATCAAAACCACTATAGTTTTCCCCAGAACACAAGAGATACAGAGGACAAAGGTGATCCCGAACGCTGTGTGACGCAGCATGCAGGACCACTCAGAGGGCCGACCGATGAAGGTCAGAGAACACAGGAAACACAGTTTTAGTGAGAATAGAAGCAGGAAGCTCAGCTCAGAGTTGTTGGCTTTTACAATGGGAGTCTCTTTATGAGTCAAAAATATGGTTGATGTCAGAAGAGACAAAAATACGCCAACACAGCTGAATCCAGTTAAAAGTGTGCCCATGATCTCATTGTAGGAAAGATATTCAATTGGTTTTGGAAGACACTGATCTTTCTTCTCATTTGGCCAAAATTCAGGTGGACAGATCAAACAGTCTGGAGAATCTAGAAAAGAAGTGAAATCAAACACAAATGAATTATTATTAACCAAATTAAAATCCAACACCTTCCAAAGAAGGTGATATGCTGTGTAAAACATAAATAAAAACACAATGCAATGATTTGCAAATCCTTTCTGGTCTATATTCAATTGAATAGAGTTCAAATACAAGATATTTAATCTTCAAGTTGATAAACTTTATTGTTTTTGTAAATATACACATTCACTCATTGTGAATTTGAGGCTTGCATCATGCTCCAAAAAGTCAAGACAGCTACAGCAAAAGACTGGGAACACTGGAATGCTCAAAAAAACCTCTGTTTGGAGCTCCTTACAGGTAAACAGCTGAACTGGTAACAGATGATATTATCAGATTGGCTATTAAAGGGGCAAAAGGCTCAGCTGTTCACAAGTAAGGATGGGGCAAGGTTGAGTACTTTGTGAAAAAGCGTGTGGACAAATAGTCCAACGGTTTAAGAACAACAGTTCTCAACACTCAATTTAAAGGAATTTAGGGATTTCACCATCTACAATCCATGATATCATTAAAAGATTCAGAGAATCCAGACAAAACTCTCTGGACAGCCAAAAACCAACATTGAATTCCTGTGACCTTCTATGCCTCAGACAGCACTGCATTAAAAAGCATAATTATTGTATGAAGGGTATTACTAGATGGGCTCAAGAACACTTCAGAAGATTGTTTGTGGCCAAAGGGCAATTTGAATGTGCAAGGTGCAATGGATTTAATTTATCCAAGGAGTGTCCAAATCCATCTTTGCTGTCTTGCACCAGGGGTGTAGGGGTATCCAGCCCTGTCATGCCCCCTGCACCAGCAGCACACTGCAAGATAAACTTAACAGCTGTGCCCAAGTGCCTTGATTAATTCATGGATGAGTTTTGGCCAAGCATCCAGTAAAGCAATCAGAAAGTCAGCTCCCCTCACTTTTAAGAAGCAGGTTGGCCAGGGGCACAAGTGGTGGCAGCATGATGGCGGATTTACCAGGAGGAAACAAAGAGAAAAGATTTTCAAGCAAGGAGACAGATCCCCTGGTTTGAGAAGTGAAAGCGCGAGAGCGTGCAATATATGGAGATGACCGAGGGTCTCTAAAGCAGATTCATGTGTAGTTTACTTTACATTAACACCTGCAAAAAGTAGTGCAATACATGAACTGCAAATATCATGTAGATATGTAACTGATTATGTTTAACACTTCAAGCACCTTGCAATTACACTGTATTCATTCATTCTCTGTAATTCATCAGAGCCCGTGGGCAGGAGTCAGGGAGAGGAGTGAGGAGTGGAGGAGAGAAACGATGTGGTCAACAGGAGAGGCAAACTGACCCAGACCTCAATCCAGCTCATGTGGGTGTTCAACCCAGAGTGAGGCACAGCCTTGCAGGTGGCCATTCTACATCTCCTCCTCCCATCCTCACTCCTCCATCCCGCTTATCTACGGGTATCCAACCAGCATCAAGCTCTGACAGAAGCACAAAGACCTTTTTCTCCTTGGGTTGGGCCAGTCTTGTGGTCAGATATAACATCTCGTTTATTTCGTATATTATAAATCATAATTGTTTAATCCTTGACTTTCTGGATACCAATAAACACACAGACACAAACACTATACTTGCTCCATCTGTCTTGCTGACTGATCTGTTAAGGATGATCTGACAGCTGTAATTCTTTTCCGCACGCACGCCGCAATGCACTGGTTTCTATTTTGTACAGAGAGATTGATTCCGCCACAGACCTCGCGCTTCAACCAGGGTTTAGCCAGTCTCAGGAGCAATTGGTTTTTACTCCAACGTGCTGTGCACAAGATAGCAAATTTGCCTGGCCATGTCATCATTTTGCCTTCATTTTTAGATCTCCTGCCCACAGCCAAACAGAGCAGGCGCAAGTTCACTTTCTATCTGGCAGATGTGGCAAAAATGGCAATTATACTGGTGTAAGATAGCAAAGCCACCTGCACCATGAGCACAATGGATATGGTCCTAAATATCTTTTTGTTGTACTATATTAAGTTGATTGAAAAGTCTATGCACATCATTGAATTACATTTTTATTGACATTTTACATGGTGTCCGCACTTTTTTTTTGGAATCAGGGTCAGAGATCAAATAATTTTTTTAAATTGTTCCCTGACTCTTTTCATTGAATCTTACTGCAATAAACATGAATAATTCAACTCTGAAATCTTTACTCACTTGTCTGATTACTTATTGTTCCCTCAGGGCACTCAAAGCAGTCGAAACAGCACACAGGCTTTAACTTGTTTATGGCCTTACGGGTCCCTGGTAGGCACGGTTCTCTGCATACAGACCTTGGCACCTGATGAGGCAAAAACACTGTATGTAAAAACTCAGTTAAAGACATTCTTCTTTAGCATCACCAACATTGCAGTGTTTATAAAATCAGTAGACAATCACAACCCACATCAACTGTAGTGAACACTGTAAACATACAAGAGGTTACTGAGATTGTCTTGGCACTTGAGTAAAACATGCTTCCTTCAGTTCACTTTACCTTATGACCGTTTCCTCCCCAAACTATTTTGATGTTGTCTTTTAGTTTGAAGTTTTTCCCCTCTGGGAAAGAGGTATCATATTGACCAATATTCACAATCTCAACAGAGCCATCTTCTTTCATCTGCCAGTTAACTAAGTCATACTGGGCAACTGAGTCTCCATTTTCATCAAAGAAAACTTTGGCTCCATTCATTGTTGTGAAGTTCACATATTTTATGTATTCCAGCACCTATAGAGAAACAATCAGCACATTGTAGCATACATACAACAAGCAAGTAAAAAGGGACCCATCGAGACGTTCTAGTAATAAAATGAGACCCTGAATGCCTAACATTTTGCATTAACCACAAAAATAGAAACACTAAACACTAAATAAGAATACCATGCCTAAACAATTAACCAGAACCTACTAGCTTTGGCTGAACTTCGTTCTTG
>JAJHUR010083620.1:0-14261 GCA_027495735.1 Lutjanus campechanus | reverse complement strand
ACACTTTTATGGACTAATCACATGACTGGAAGCACATGAGAGGCTACTTGTTTAACTGCAGATCTCCTCGAATGTTTCAAATACTTATGTCAATTTTTATTAAAAAAGGCGTTTTGTTGCAGAAAAGTACCCAAAGCTTTTGGCAAAGAGCCCAGTACAAGACAAGTCCTAAAAAACCCTAAAAACTCAAGAAGTGAACTTCAAGACTTTTACAGAGGTGGGGCTTGGGAGTACAAAAATGTAATTTAACAAATTGGTCTGGTATTGGCCTTAAAATAAACATGGAATGGAATTTCTTCCCTGACAAATACACACTAAAATAAATGTTTTTTGCACATTTGTTAAGTGTTTTTGTGTGTGTTAATTCATATCTGGGTTTCAGAACAATCATGTAAGTCCTCATTTTTCTCATCCTGTTCAGAATAACTTGAATAAATCCAGAACATATTTATTTCTGGGCATGTGAATTTGTCAAAATGTCCATTATAAATGGTCAGATTTATTGATTTCAGGCACAAAATACTGGCATCTTCAATCAAACCCACAAACATCCAATTCAATCTATGTTGGTTAAATAGTTATGGAAGCCCATTCAGGTCAATGTGATGAAAAATGAAAAGATTCCGCAAATCATTGTAATGACAAACTAAGTAATAACTTAGGTCCCTAAATGATGACTTAGCAGAAAGAAAGAAAGAAAGAAAGAAAGAATTTCAAAATAATAATCTCAAAATGACTTAGTATCTTAAAATAACAAGTTAATGTCCCAAAATAATAAGTTAGAATCTCAAAATAATGAGAAACTTTATCAAAATAATGAATTACTTATCTCAAAGTAATGAGGAACTTTCTCAAAATGACTTATTATCTCACAATAATGGGTTAGTATTTCAAAATACTGAGTATTTCAAAATAGAAATTTTCACCTACAATAATGACCTACCCAACTCAAAATATTGAATTAATATCTCATTATTTTGGGAAAGTTTCTTATGACAGTGGCTTACAGGATCTTTTTTTTCCCATCACAGTGGTGAAAATGGGTTTCCATGAATGCTAACCAAAACACACTGTACATTATTTGAGATGAATAAAGGCATTCAAGTTATCAGCTTCAGTGTTACTGCACTGAAACTGCTGCTAACTGTGTATAGAAATTCACTTAAAGCACATTACAGGTCTCATTTCTTACAGCATTTGTAAGAATATCACCAAATACATTCATTAAAACAAAAAGCAAAGCTCTTCTTACATCCACAGCTACAGTCTAATCTCACAGGTTAACATCTCCAGTGCAGAAACAGGGCTGGTGTTCTTTAAGAGAAGTTTACAAAGTGAGTTTACTGTCGGAGCAGTCTGTGTAAACATTCTTATGTGAACAGCTGGAACACTCCTCCTTTATTCTCACAGAAGCTGAATACAGTTCAACATGCTTCCACTCCTTCATTAAGCTCTCAAGGTAACCTGACCGTATCACATGGCAGTTCTGGATGACTGGAGTTTTTGAGTCTTTGTTTATGATTGACCTGTTTGACTGTGTGCACTAGTTAAGGTGCTTTTATAAGAAGCTACAAAAACAAAATGTTCTCTATCAGAGGAAAGTGTGTTATCAAAAGTTGAGCATTACATCAACTCTTTTAAAAGATCCCAATCAAAAGGGCTGAAATTAATCATGATAATAACTAATGTTTAAACAGCTGATCAACATTTTTTCTTTTCTCATCAGTCTCCCTGATTATTAAGTGCTTCCATCTTGTGGCCCAAACAGTGACTCACAACAGCCATTAATTCTGCAGCTCCTCATGCTGTTGACATGCTGAGTAAATTAAAAAACATTATTAATGGAGCCCTATCATATCATAAACTGGGAATATTAATTCATTGCATCTGGTGATTAATTTAGAAAACAAAATGTGTGTTCGGAATCCTTAACCCTTAAAGGGACTGTTCACCCTATTTTCCTTATTGTTACTTCCGAATTATTCTTTATTATTAGTTTGTCCTTAATGTTTCAGTCTTATGTTGTGTGATGGTAGTTTTCATTTCCAGTTTCATTTCTCTCTTCTTGACATGGGTTTTGTTATTCAAGTATAAGGTTACACAGAACCACAGACACACAGTCATGTCAGGTGACCAGGCTACATGACTGCCTGATTAGTTTGTAAACAGAACACCTGTTTTTTATCGTCTTATTCTAAGCCCCGATGAAGACTGTGAGTTGAAATGTGTTATCATATCCACGCAATAATGGATTTTTTAATGTATTATCATAGTGCCTCTTATATTTCCAGATTGCCATCTATTACTTTACACTTTCATTTTAAGCAGACTGGACAGTCATTGTTTTTTTTTTTCCATCAAAAATACCCTTTTTTTTTCTAGTGGAGTTTTGGAGATATTGGACATAGAGATGTCGGCTGTGACTCAAAAATAATGGAACTAGATTATACTCTGCTTGTGGTGTTCCAGGCACCAAAAAATACATTTGAAAAACTCAAAAGCAATGTCTCTTCTCAGAAATCATGACAGAGTTTGATGTAGGAATGATTTCCTCCTATCGAACAACACCCTCCAATGCAGGAGGAAGCGTTGCTCACAACAAGGTCTGTTGATTTCTTGATTAACAGGATTATGATTTCTGAAAAACGACAATACTGTTGAGTTTTTTGAATGTACGGTTTTCTATGCTTTGAGCACCGAGAGCAGGTGAGTGCCATCGAGTTCCATTATATTGGAGACAAGGCAGGCAGCTCCATGGCCAGTGTCTCTAAAACAATCTAGATGGATAAATAGCACTACAAGTAAGAGGAAAAATATGTATTTTGATTTTGGGGTGAACTGTCCCTTTAACTTATAACCATACTGGTAACCTGAATGGACCCAGACAGTCTAAAATGAGCTTATTAAGGAAAATAAGAGGCAAACAGGCGGAGATGACAAGATCTCCATGAACAGTTGTGTTACACCAGCTGGACAAAAAAAGGGTCTCATTATTTTAAAGGTTGCCATAGAAATCTCAGTAAAAGATAAAACAACACCAAAGTCTCTAAAAGAGCTCGAAATAGAAAAAGTTCATTCCAATTACTGAAAATAAGTTAATTCAAGTTTCATAAAAGCACAGTAGAAAGAAAACTGTTTGTACAGAGTCAAGAAAGTGGTTTCCATGGAGATCCTCCATTCAGCTCTTTGCTCCGAGGCTCCTTCTGTGGTCTCCTCTCCACATCACAGGTCCCAGTGTGGAGCTGGAGCGCCCCCTGTCTGTGCAACGCGCTCAGGGTCCTGAACTCCAGAGGCATGGTGTGAGGACTCGAGCTGGAGGTGTACTCGTACTTCAGAGTATCATAATAGTGGTACTTGACCGGTTTTCCCTGCGGGTCGAGGGGGAAAGGCCAGAAGCCGTAAAGATGGATTTCCTCACAGAAGCGAGTAGCCATTGTGTACATGAGGAGCCCTGTGGTCGGACGCTTGATGTGGACATTGTTGGTTAGCCAATACCTGTTGACAAAGACATACAGTGGGGGGTTAGCTGCTTCCAGTGACTTGATAACTGTCGCTTAGACTAGAAACACAGCAAAAGGAACAACATGTTTGGAGCTCTTTTCTTATCGCTTTCACTAAGACCATTCTCCCCCTGGATTTTGATATTAAGCCGGATATTAAGCCGGATATCAAACGTGCTGGAGCGCACAGAGTGGAGCTGAATCCTTAAACAGCAACACAAGTAAAAATTTAGAGCTTGCCGGATATGTTTACTCTGTTGTAAACCACCAAATTGCCCCTTCAAGATCCGCCTGCACACAGATAATCAATAAATGACCTTTTGTTTTCTTCTATTTGCTCAGTGGATGAACAGAAAAAAAAAAAACTTACCCTCTTATCAAGTGTGAAAATCTTATTTTTTAACTCATGTTGAAGCAGCTGGTTGAATAACTGACAGTCAGTTTTGACTGTAAAATTAATTAAGTTATTCATCAAGCAAAAACACCAAATATTCTTTGGTTCCAGCTTCTCAAATGGGAGGATTTGCTGCTTTTGTCTGTTTTATTCCCATGCTGATCGGACAAAATAAGCAGTCTGAAGGTAGCACACAGTGGTTCTTAACCTGAGGGTCGGGACTCCAAAAATAATAATAATAATAATTCCTGGGGGTCGCTACATGGTGTGAAGATGAAGTGAAAAACGGCCAATCTTTTGCTGATAATCTCGTTTGCTTCAGAATAATCAGGTCAGTCAGGTTAAACACAAAGGCCGTTGCTTTGACACTCACAAACACACTCTATACTATTAAAAAAACATCCGTCAGTCTAAAATACAGTGCCATTTCCCAGCATGCCCAGTGCTGGACTAAGCTGTTTGTTAAGTTTGTTATTTTATGTTAAATTGTACTTTTTGTTAGCGTCAGTAGTGTTGGTAACTGTCATTTAGGTGCTAGTTTATAGTTTTAACTCTCAGTGAGGTAGCTGTTACATGTCTCGAGGCCCGCTGTATATTACATATATTTCAGTTCAAAGTCTTTACAGGGCTGATGTTGCTAGGAACTGCTTTCTAGTGCTGATTTAATGCTACTTATAACAATATTTTATTTAATATTCTTCTCCACAACCATCTGGAGATCCCGAAACATTTTGTTGCAGCCCCTTTGTGGGCACCAACTCACCAGGTTGAGAACCAGTGATACACAGGCATCGGTATTAAACTGAAACTGTTTCTGAAACAGGTAAAAACTCCTCGTAGTAACTTTAACAAACTGCTTAGTCCAGCATGATGGGAAATGAGGGCTGTATTTTCCAGCGTAGACTGGAGAATGGTTTTAATATTACATTGCACCTGTTCCAGTGATGAGGATGATTTTCACGACTGAAAAAGGTTGAGAACCATTGCTCTAGGATATGGCATGTTTCAATGTTTTCTAACATTTTTTCCTTCTTACAGCCCTATTCTCACAGCAAAACAAGATTATTACACACATTTCCAATTCAAAACAAACTCGCTCAAAAATCTTGAATCTCCTGGAATTCTCTTGATACCAGTGATGCCATCTGCACAGGAAACAAATAATGACAAAGACTCTCCTGAAATAATAGAAACTAAACTGTGAAAAATGGATTTATCTCACCACTTTGACAAAGCATTTTCTGTATGTTTCTTATCTTTCTTACCTCTCCCAGGCTGAATTTTAGATTCAATTACTTGTTACGTGTTTGCTGAGCACATATGTTCTCGTACTGCAGCAGACGTTTAACAAAGCTGCACAAACACACACTAGCACTCCTCTGCACAACTGAATTCTTGTACTTTGGGTGACCTAGGAGCTCCTATGACAGTGAGATACCACATGCTGCCTTCAGGGGCAGGTGGTCAGACGTTCCCTTGCCCTAACTTAATTTTCCTTTCTAGTCACTAGCCCATTTGTCCGGCCTTCAGGCTATGGCTGCGTCCTCCGACTGTGCACTCTGCGGTTAGTGTGGAAGGTCATGTTGAGATGCAGAGGTTGTACTATTTAAAGCACTTCATGGACCATGAAGGGCAAACAATGAACAGGTTTAGAGTCCAATCAAACACTACAGCGGGCGATAAGCATCTTAACAAGCAGAGAAGGTGCTCTAATTATCAGTGAAATGGCCAGATCAGGCATTAGCTTGGAGGGAATATGAGCAGAACCTTTGTCCTCCACTGCACCTGATGGGGATTTAAGGTTTAGTCTTACTGAGAAGAGGACAAGGTCAGGGGGATCATTTATCAGACAGCACTATAAATAGGTCAAACACATGTGTTTCATCTCCGTGAAAATCTCAGGCTCATTATTTTCTCTTGTAAAACACTGATCTTACAGACTGCCCAGTTCTACCCCTTCCTTCGTAATACCAAGTGTTAGTTGGGGCATACAAAATGACATAATTTGGTTGCTGACCAGCGGTGGCTGTTAAGCTTCTAACAAAGCAGGAAAGATCCGGAGCAGAGCCTGGTTGTGATGAGAGAGAGGCAAGGACAGCAAAAAAAAAAAATGCAGAGAGGGATTTTATAAAAAGCCTGAAGGCAGCAGAGGCTGATTCTGACAAAAAGCCTTCCTCAAAAATATCCTTGACCAGCTTTAAAATAAATCAACCAAATAATAAGGATTAACAAAATATACGATTCCTGTTATACCACAGCTTAGCAGCACAGCTTATTAACTGTGCTATTCCTGAACCGCTGCACCAGACTGTCAACAACTGTATCTACACAGTATGAAGCAAACAAATACGCAATATTTTGCACATAACTGAATCATACGGTAAATTGATCTCTTCATAAATTAATGTTTTATTTGGAAAGCATTTTCATAGCTTGACATTTTGCAAAATGCACTTACATGCTTGTTGCAGAGTTAGACATGAGAGTCGATACCATGAACAGCAGTTTATCTGTCTGCTTAACACTTACATGCAGCGTCTTTGCTGGTTGCCTGGCAACCTCAATGTGACAGCAAGACTCACAGAAGTCACTGCACCCGACTGATGATCAGCAAGAAATGGTCGAAGCACGTAACTCCTCATAAAGGTCATGGTAAAGGCACAAAAGGTTGTTTTTAGCCATGCTTGCTTAATGGCTATAGGAGAGGAAACGTTAGTCTGTCACTTGGTCAGTCGGCCACTTTGGTCGAGACGGAAATATCTCAATGACTATTGGATGAATTGGACTTAAATTTTGTGCTTTGTGTTTGATGATCACCAGCAAATGAATCATCATCTGAGTTTGGTGATACCCTGACCTTTCCACCAGCACCATCACTCTACTGCAATGACAAACAGTTCATCACCCCAGACAAATGGTTCTTTTTTTTAATTTTATTTATTTATATAAGTTAAGTTAATAAATAAATAAACTAATAGAAACTAAATGAAAAAATAGGAGGGAAATATAAAAATAAAAAAATATAAATGCCTAACTACTGTAAATCTTGAACTAGTTTAATATGACACATTTTTATCAAGTCTGGCTGTTTCCATGTCCATGTCACCACCGTCACTCACAGCATGTTTATGCATGTCAGTAGATTTGATCTGCCCTCGTAAACTAATACGCAACTAAACTTTCTAGTTTCAGAGGTTCTTTTAAGTTGAAAATAATTGAAGTTTTCTCAACCACGTCCCAAAAGCATATCAGTACTGGACACTCCACAAAGGTTCTTCTCTGGCAATTGGTCCCTACTAGGTGGGGGTATTTTATTACATGTTTGCAGAGTATAATAAAGTATCTCACGCTCATTTTCCAAGCAAATTCTCTCCAATGTGCTGATTGTCATATCTTAAGGTTTCCCCCTCTGGCTCCATCATGAGGTTGACCATTGTGGTTTTGATTGAAATGTCTCAACAACTATTGTGTGGATAGTCATGACAGTTGGGACATTCATGCAAAAATTTAATTTGTCCGGTACGGTTTATGAGCTCCTGCAAAACCACTGATATTCCTATCAGCCTCAGCTGTACTTTGTGCTCAGTGCTACTTAGCAAACACTAAACTATAATGGTAAATAGGGTAAGCATACCTGCTGAACATCAGGATGTTTGCAAGCATAGCTATCGTGAGCATGTTAGGATGCTGATGCTGGCATTTAGATCAAAGCACCACTGTGCCTCAGTGCAGCCTCACAGAACCACTAGCCTTGTTGCAGACTTTGTCATACTTGTGCTTGTGTGTGGATTAAACAGAGATACACTATGATAATTAGTGAGCTTTAGAGCTGTTCTTTTCCCCATTTCCAGTCTTTATGCTGAGCTAATTGCCTCCTGGCTCCTGCTTTTTACTTGACACACAAACATGAGAGCACTATCGATCTTCTCATCCAACTCTCTGCAAGAAAGCAAAGAAGCTCATTTCCCAAAATGTTTGACTATTTGTTCAAGGGAGACAGAGACATCGACGATTGAGCCAACACGCAAATCAAACAGATAATAGACTGATAGGACAGACCGAATCAAACACACAAAGACAAATTTCACACTTAATCAAGACAGATTTGCTGAGACGAGTCTCGGTGCACCCTGAGTGAAGAGAGATCAGAGTAGTGTTCTCACACTGACTGCCCCTGGTGATCAGCTTTAATACTCTGTTTAAAAATAGCCACCTGGGCTGCAGATTAGAGTTTGCCAGCCCCTTTGATTATGCTGCTCACAGGTGTTCTTATGAGACGCAACGGCTGTGAGCCTGAGCTTCATCTTACCCTCTGACAGCGTGGAGAAGGCGCAGTGAGGGGAAGGCGGTGCGCACGTCCACAGTGTGCAGTAGGATGAGACGAAGGGCCCACTCCACGCGCTCCTCTCCCCCCTTAGCCATGAAGGCTGGGATCCACAGCACACTGCCACTGAGGCTTTGAAGACGCTGCAAAAAGCGATCCCTCCACTCCTCGTTGACCAGGTCCTGGAAGGCCCGCTGCACCACTGAGGGGTTCATGGTCACTAAGTTGGTCCGCCATCCCACATCCCGATGGTATTCCTCCACCGGTGCCAGGTTACACCTGAGGACAAACGGGCACAGAGCACTCAGTTTCAAATGGGACATTATTTCCTATAGAGAAATATCTTTTAAATATCCGATTTCTTTTGTTCTAAACATTTCTTCCATGTTTTCCCCTGTTAAAGAGTTTTTCTCTACCCCAAATCAAGGGTGTAAGGACAGAGGGTGTTGTATGCTGTGGCCTGCAGTTTGTATGTGTTGATTTGTGATATTGGGCTATATCTTATAAATAGAATTAATTTAACTCTACCACACACACCTGCAAACCTAAAGCAACATGTTTTCAAGAATAAGAAAGTTCTTTAGAGAGGACAAGAACGTCACACTACTAATTCGTAGACTAAAGCTCTGATATCTCTTCACACATTTTTTCTCTTTTATTAACACGTACCCGCTGAACAAGGCAGAGCCCAAAATACCTCTGGATTTAGTGGACTGTTTTTAATGATTTAATTAAAAAAGATCTGAGAGGAAACTTTGAGTGTTCAGTCTGTACGTGACCTTTTCTCCTGGCTGGCAGCACCCTAAAGAAGTGGTTCTAAAAAAGGTTTATTAATTTAATTTAAAAAAAATATTTATTTATATAGTTTACAAAAGGCTTAATTACAGGCTGCATTTATTTGACTCTCATAACATTCATCTCATAACATTGAAGTGTGTTATGGGGATTCTGTGTTGACATGGTGTAAATACTTTAAATACATGTCTAATATCTTTCTAATACATTTCTCTTATGTTGTTCTATCACATAACTAAGTAGAAGTATTACAAAAAAAAAAGGCTACGTCAAATTATTCCAGGGGACATACTGACGGAGATCCCCAATACATTTCCTATTAATGGCTTAAGAACCTAAAGAACACTTTGTAGTGAGTGAAGACTTAATTTAAATCTACAGTGTGACATGTACACAAAAATTAAAGAGATAGCTTGAGTAAATCAGGAATGTAGATGCTTCTATACAGTACACGAGGGGTCACCGAATCGTTTCATAAATATAAAAATGATGAGGATCACATGCAGATCATATGCTGTGGTCTTCACAGCCACCAGACTCACAAGTGAGCTCAAATGAAAGCCCAAACACTTTATAAAGGTACCAATCATACACGTCCTCAGAGTGAGCCTGAATGATAATATGCATCAGTGTTTGTTACTTTGAATATTAGTATAATGATAAGTGAAATTTTTGGGAGCTGGCTCATGGACTGTAATCCAAGAAGCACTGAAGATGTTTTGTTCTGGCAGCTCATTGTGGCTCAACACTTTACCTCGACACTTTTATTTCGTTATCTCCTTTAATTTATCACCCATCTGTCCATGTCCTAAAGCTATTCAAACCATTTTCCCTGCTGAAATTTCTAGCAGGAGTGAAATAGAGCAGAAACACAAGTGAAATTCAGCAGAAAAGCAGACGATGGCCTTTTTGTTAATTGACGTTAACCTCGGCCTCAGAATAAATGCCAGAAAACACAAAAGCCAGTAATTATCTTCATGGTGAAGCATCGCTGTTCTCTAAAGAGTGTAGCAGGAAAACACACACAGGAGTGCCTGTTTTAATAGCTTTGCATGCTCAAATTTACACGCTCATCATGTAGCTCCAAAACATTAACTATTCAGGTTTGTGACAATTGTGTTTTTTAAAGGTTTGTTTAGTGTAAGAAGTAAAAGAAAACTTGAAGGTCACATCAATACACTTTTTCATGGTTTTTCACGGTGTGTCTAAAGACCCCCCAAAATATTCTCTACTTCTCTTCTCTACTTTTTGCTTGCTCTACCTCTCAGAAAATGTGTTCAAAAGCAGCAGTAAGACTTGCCTTCCCTTATGCACCACCTCTTGCCAGGTGAGAATACCGGGACCACGTTCAACCACAACGACGTAGAAAAACATCAGGCAGAAGTGGTGATGCACTGAACACCACGTTGTGCATGCAAGTGCGCACCACTGCAACGCCTTTTTAATATGATGGTGTTTAGACATACACTGTCGCTGCTGATTGGATAACACCTCTACACACCCAACAAATGAGAGAAAATGTACTAATGTAATGTTTTACACCGTTGCACACCATTTTGCAGAAACGTTGTTTAATCTGGAGACCGTAGCAAAACAGTGCATGTGGTTTTCAGACTGAACGTGCACCTGGTGACTCCCGGTGGGCATAGCTTGCTCAGGGCTGTGGGAGCTGACCAACCACAGAAGACTGGCCTCTACACACTCCCACTCCATGACGAGTGTGACTCTGTGAGTCACACAAGGGGGAGGGTGCAAATATACACTGGTAAGCTACTGGCAGGGGCTGGACTGGAATTGAGCTGGAGTGTTTCAGACAGAGGGTGAATAGAGGTGCTGCAGCTATGGACAGTATGAGAAAATGTATGTTTTTTTAAACGTGAAAATTCAGTAATTTTCTACTCACCCTCATGATTGGGTTTAGTTTTTTAGTCCACAAAACACTGCTGGAGTTTCTCTGAAAAAGACATCATTTCAGAATCTCCCAAACAATTTAAGTAAATGATGAAAAGTTTTCAAACAGAAAAAAAATGACAGAAAAAAAGACCCGTCTGGTGTAATTCAAGGCTCCAAATCCCAGAAATTCCAAGGTGACTTGAAAGACATAATTTACACCATGTTTTTATTGGTCATAATTCACTTCACTTCGATTTGTTTGGGAGATTCTGCAATGCTGTTTTCCTGTTAAACTCCAGCAGTGTTTGGTGGTATAAAAAACTAAACTTGACCTTCACTCGGCATGAGGCTGAGTAGATACTGACTGAATTTTCATTTTTGGATGAACTATCCCTTTAAAGTACAAATTTTGTGCATGCTCCTTAACCAGTGGCTGAAAATGCTAACAATCGAACAATCATTATTAATCAATAGGATACAAATCGCACATTTTTTCTTATTTTCATTTTTTCTCATTTTAAGTTTGAATTTTCTCACTCAACAAATGCCGCTGGCAGACAAAACAATGTCAAATGAGGCACAATTACTGCCATTTCTAGACTATTGATTAATACATTCTTAATCATTATATGCTTCCTTTAATTCTTTAGTTTATCAGAAAAATTCAAGAATCACCAAATTTGTACAACTGTAGATGTTTTTACTGGTGACAGACTTTGTGTTTTTACAGCCTCTTGGTTGCTGTAAATACACTATAGTAGACCTACTTTAGGAAACAGTGACAAATGTGCACCATCTGCCAACTCTAATTTACTTTTATAAGTTCCAATTAATTTCACCAAATTACTTCATTATATCATCATAACACTGAAACACTGAGATGAAGTCATCTATAACTAGTAGCCCAAACACTGTCAACCTACTTAGTGAAAACTGAGCGTGGGGCACAGGACTATATTTAGCTGAGACATTATCTCCCTATCTGAAACACGAATGCCAGAGCAAATTCCTCAGCTTCTCAAAATGCCACATTCCCTGTTGTCTGCCTTCAGCCAACCATTACTGCTGCCGCCGCCATGCCCGGGCATTATTATCATGCTGCTGGAGTCTAGAAATCATGACCTCTTCCTCATCAGCATAACATCGCAGCACTTAGAAGAGACAAGACACGCAGACAACAGAATCAATTTCAGAATAAAAGGGAAAAAAAGAAAAAAAGGGGGACATACAAGGATTTTGAGGCCCATTCAGCTATCGATCAATCAGCTCAATGAGGTGCCACCGCAGACAGCTGCTTCCTGCTCCATTTATACAACAACATTAAAGCCATTGATTTATGAGAGGATGTTTCTCACAGCGTGTTTTGTTAGATTGTTCCTCGCTGTACACAGAATACCAACCACAATACTTTTTTGGCATCTTTCATTATAGTATAACCGTAGACAGATTTATTTTCCTCCAATGACAAGTATGAATAGTGATAAATAACCCGCTCAGCGACTCCTTTGCTTACACCCAAACACGAGACACGAAGCCGGCTGATGGCTTCACAAACAGAATCCTCCGGTAAATGAGAGCAGGACCCCTGAGAGTGTCGGTGTTTCTCTGACAGGCACAATGTGTTTCTGCTGGCTGCAAAAGCTTTTCAAAATGTCAATTTAATGTATAATCATGCATTTAATTGCTCTCAGTCTGCCAGTTCGGTTCCAACTTTAAATCATTAAAAAAGCTCTGACGGCTTTCTCAAAAAGTGCAATTAATATGTTTCCAGCTGCGTGAGCAGTGCCGGCTCAAAACCTGAATTATAATATTATACTCCCAGTAAAGTGAGATAAACCTAAAACTGAAACTAATGTGCTAATCCATTTCAATAACCGTCCACTTTAACTTGCATGTTTTATGATTTCTGTCAAGTGGAGGGCTTCCAGCGTTTTTCTGTGGAGAAAAATAATACCTGATAACAAAGTCGTGGGAGTCGATCTCAGGTCCACAGCTGCTGTTCAGCAGGATCCCAGAGTTCCCCACGATGGCGCAGCGCCTGTGATGTTGGTTCTTCATGGGGGACACAGTTGGCAGGAGACGGTAGAGATTCTCTGAGATGTTTGTGGTGCTGTGGCGATCAAAAACATAGTGAATGATGTCTCCCGGTTTCAGCGTGCCCTTCAGAATAGAGATGTCTCTCTCCGGATCAAGAAATCTCAGAATATTCTTCCTGTGAGGAAAAAGAACAAGGAAAAATACACTGGTTATGAAAGAGCCTGCTTGGTCGAGTGTGAAAATGGTGAGGTAATTGTGATGAGCCTGCCTGATGAGGTTGGAGAGGGTCTTGTTGAAGGTCCAGTTGTTTGACGACAGCTTGGCAGTGTTGTTGTAGCTCGGACCGAGCCCATTTATGTCTTTGCTCAATCTTGTCAAAGCAGTCGGATCCACATGTGCTGCAGTCTTTCTAAATGGGAATGAAAATTCAGGTTATTGATACACTGTGTTGATCACTAAGACACAAAAGCTTTGTTAATCGGTCCATGTATTGTGTGAACTTAATCTTTTTCCCCAGTAAAGAGTGTCATATGGTGAATGGTTAGAATGTAATCTGCTCAGATCACAAAGATTGTGTCTTCTTGGGGACAAAACCGTGGTGCCGCAGTCGAGTAAGTTTGCAACTGGCTTCACAACTTGTGCTCGGATGATTCTTAGATGTTGGAAAGAGCTTCAAACTCCTACACTGAAAATGTGGAAGGAACAACTGATGGAAATAGCTGCATGTGAAAAGATGCTGGGAAGACTGAACTGCACAAACAATATGGTTAAAGAACAGCGGGACAGTTTCAATGGATATATGTACATCCTAACCTCAACAAGGATCTGATGGTTCAGTACAGTATTACGTAATCTTGGTGATGTACTCACTGTCTTTCCTACAGCAATTTGCATTTGCTTACCTGCCTATTTTCTGTTCTGTTTTGTTTTCCCTTTCTCTGTTTTTTTGTGTGTGGATATTATTGCTATAAAAAACAATAAAACTTTTTGGGTTAAATAAACACCGGTGGATCGTAAACAAATGTTCTTAAGCGACAAAAGCTTTATCCTTTTCATGGTACTTTATACTTCTATTGTATAGAAAGATTTTACATACAAAGATAAAGTCAGTATCAGCTTAAGCGAGACTTCGTATATATGTTAATGGACGCACGTGCGGAAGTCTCGCGAGATCGACGCCATGTTTACATCCTACCGGCTACATGCTACAGTTGACATTTCTGCTAAAAACTTGGCGTAAATGGCGTCTTTTGCAGTTAATTTTTAATGTCGCGGCTCGCGGACACTTGGATTACACCACACAAGCAGGATGGATGCT
>JAJHUR010083619.1:0-13903 GCA_027495735.1 Lutjanus campechanus | reverse complement strand
AATCAATTATTAATACAAAAATATTGATTAGTGCAGCTTTAATAGGCAACAGGGACATGCATTTTAAAAGTTCCTGGAAACAGCTTGCTCAGGAAACGAACTACTACAAACTACCTTGCCGCCGCCAGTATGGTGGCAACGTCAGAAACAAGTTCACAAATTTGAGTCGAGCATGTAAATTACATGCTGAGCTGAGAGGCTGAGCTAAGCCGCAGCCTAAACTGAAGAATCTGAGTATGAAGCCTCATAATGTAAAGGTGAGCTTCAAAAGCTGAGGCTGAGATGTTCTGCAGTGTTCACTGTAATCATAGCCTCGAAATACCACACAATCACGGGATCTCGCCACCTACCAATCATGTGGGGATTTCTAAATGCAAAGTAGCTGCCTGAACAGTGGCAAGCACAACCACTAAAAAACCCTGCACCCCTTACATTTTTTTCAGATACAGCCCTCACACTAAAGACTTCGGAATGGTTTGGCAATTGAGGATTTTTTTTTAATTCTCTAACGGTTTCCACTCAGTTTTAGCAGTGAAAGCTGGGAGATTGTCCTCAGTCTTCATGGAACAAAGTGTTTAGAGTCTGACTAGTGAGTCTAATGTATTCAAAACCTAATGCATGAAGTCTGACAGCAAGTTTAGACCCTCCAGCACAGGACAGGTGTGTGAGCTGCATTTGCATATGTGTAAATCACATTGGTAAACAACTTCAAAACACTTATTACCACATTTGAAGCTGCGCAGCCAAGTTAAATGCTGTGTTTATTTAGCATTAGACCTTTGCTCAGGCTCATGGGAGGAACAGGCTGCTTCTACATAACTCAGACGATGGATGATATTTTAGTGGACTGTTGCGTACTCGGGCACTTTGGCAGTTTGGCAGAGGACACACTACGGAACTTGAACCCCATTTCCTCTCAAGCTGTGATCAAAGGAAAGCATTTGCTTGTTGACAAGCTAATTAGCACATAGTATGAGTGCCACTCCAGGATCCCGCTAGTAGCTGCATGTAGCCTTAAAGAGATTGGATGGTGTTGGCTGGGTTCACTTCCTCTTTGATGGGTTATGTTTGAGTCTTGCCAAAGCAGGTAATGATACTACACTGGCAGTCATGCAGCACACTGCTGTGAGTGTTCCCCCAAGTCTGCACCTTGCCAAAGATAAAAATTCAGGACATTTTAGGTCTTTAGAGGAGCGAAGTACAGCTTTTTGATATATATAGACTTACACTTAACTTGGAGGCTGAACAAGTAAAAAGCATCAGACAAGGACAAACCCGGATGATTTGATTACTGTAAATGCATCAATGTACAGGAAGTTAGGAAACTCAAATATAACTTTGAGTAGACAAAATCTACCACTCAGGCATTCATTATGACAAAGTATAATATGTGTTTACACAACCAACTCTACCTTAGCTCAGCCACAGCCTAAGCCCTGACTTATTTTTATTTATTTTTTTATTTTTTTTACTGCAGTGTTATTTAATAAGTTCGTCAAAAAGTAGAAAGCTTACCATTGCTTGAGCAGTATTCCTGCCTTTTTTTTTAATCAGGAAGTGAGACAGGGGTCCTTAGGGTATAGCTAACCCTTTTTATGCCTGCTTAAATCATGTTTCTATAAAAATCTGACAGAGTTGATGGAAATCTGGGACACAACTTTAAAGCAACATTTTCATTAAAAAAATATTTTAAAGTGAACATGATTATGATAGCACATGTTTACAGTTATGTTGTTTTTAAAGGTTTTGAACACATTTTTTAATTGTTTGAACTTGTAAATTCTTGTCTGGAGGCAAGGGTGTTTTCTAGCACAGAGCAAGTTTAGAAATAAATAAAACATTTTTATAAATTACATATATTTTATGTGTATAAATGCTTAAAGAATAAATTTTCACCAAAAAAGGATTTAGAGTTTTAGTAGTAATCATTTTTCTTTTGGTAGGAGATGATTTGATTTGAATATCACTGCTCCAAATGGGACACATCATTAGTAGTGTGGTCTTTAGAAAGTTTTTAGCAATCAGAAGTGGGCTTTAGTTACAAAAGGTTGACAACACTCGCTCTAGCTGACTCACCGCAACCTCCCAGTTAAATGTAATAATGCATGACCTTTCTTGCATCGTTACTGATACTCAGCGCTCTTCAGAGGTTTTAGGAATCAATGGCCTTATCTAGCAGTGCCCTGTTGTGGCCAGGGTCTACTGAAACCAACTGCCTCCGAGTTTTAATTCTGTTTTCGTAGCAGCAAACACTTGGCAGAGTGGTCAGAAGTGTGCGCACAGTGTCAGAGTGTGTGGTGTGTGGATTGTAATAAGAGAGGGTATGGTAGTTATTGAATGTGCTTTGCAATGTGGCATTCCAAGATAATTGGACTGGTTTGCTGATCAGCAGAAATTCAGACTCAGAGGGAGGGTCCTGCATCTCCCGGAGCTATTACACACATGCAACGTATGAGAAAGAGAAGGGCATGCTGGGTGATGTAGTTGATGATTCAATGTAATGATGGGGGGAAATGATGAACTGAGAGGGAGCTATAAAAAAAAAAAAGAAGGAGGGATTGAGACAGAGGGAGAGATTGTGTCTCACTTGTCCTCTCGGCCAAATGAGGCAGACAAGAGAGAACATTCCTGGTTGTTTTCCAGAGATAAAATTGCAGCACAGAGGAGTGGAAAGACTTAAAACACTGCACGTCAGAGGGATGAGCTCACTCATTTTCCCCCTCGTAGGCCTCTGGCCCACATTCAGTACACACTCTCAGTCACACACACACACACACACGAGTGGAATCATGACACACAAATTTACAAACTTTTCACAACAATAAACTTGGAGCGGACATGTGAAAGTCTGTACACTCCTAAAATTAGATTGGGTTGTTTGACATAATGTCTGACATCCTGCGTGTTTGTGCACATATACAGTGCATATTGATGAGTGAGGCTAAATTAGACCATCAGAGAGAGGGAACTTTAATTCAAACCTTTGTAATTATTTATCTGACCACAGCAGTCTCTTTCCATTTCAGTCATTTTTATGCACTCTGCAGTATTGAGATGTGGCTCAATACTGCTTTACTGAGTTAATGGTGTTTCAAGGTTATCACTTGCTCATTATGTAAGCAGTTCTGATGAAGCTCCCCTTGCACATTTTTTTTCTGTGGAGAGAAGAGACACCACAGGACAGGTCCATTCATGAAGCAGCAACCCTGAAGCAATTACAAGTTTAAGTGTTTTGTTCAAGTACATTTCTTGCCAGTAACGTTCAGGCACCGCCTGTTACAGCCTACAAACTAGACTAGTCGCACCCTGAAGGATACCCGTCAGCCATAAACATTGCCTATCAACAGCGGAAATGGTGTAATTAACGCTTTGGTCACACTACATAACTTTCAAAGTCCTCAGATTGCAGTACTGTTCACTACACAACTTTCTGTTTTGTAATTGGGAAGTTGTTGCGGTTTGCGTGCTACATGCCTGATCAGCGACAAGGGGGCATTCATTACAAGATCTTTTACCAGGAGGAATCCCCGATGAGTCTGTCTTTTTCTTGTCGGGAGTGTGCGCTGATTCACCTCTGGTCTGGGGGGTTTTTGGTAGATGATCTCAGCAAGTGGAAAATCAGGGTTATAATCCATTAAGGCTTCTTAACTTTTATGGCTATGGGTCTGTCTTGAATTCTCTAACATACAAATGTTTACAGAGCATGCTCTTGATACCATGAAACGAACACTTAAAAAGTGCACTAGAGCTGTAATGATTAATGGACTATAATGGTCTTATACCTTCTAATTGTCTACTATTAAATTACAACTATTTTGATAATTGATTTCTCGTTTTGAGTCATTTTTAAGAGAAAATATCTCAAATTCCCTGACTTCAACTTCTCCAATGTGAATACTGTCTGGTTTATTTAGTCCTCTATGACAGTAGACTGAATATCTTTGGGTAACAAACAAAATGAGACATTTGAGGACGTAATATTGGGTTTTCATAAAATTATCACCTGACTCTGCAGTTCCCTCCAGCGCTGTAGACAATTCTAATGTCTATTAGTTCATTGATTTGGTTTTCTTACCTGTAATTCTACCATTTCCAGCAGCAGTAGGCAGCTGCTTTCAGCTATAAAGCTCTGGTAAACTCACTGTACTGTATACTGCTGCCCAAGTTAGCAACTAGCCGAGCCTAAGATTAGAAGGCAATAGGGTGGACCATTTGATATTCAGAGGAATTTAGCAGCTAAAGAACCAGACATTTCTCAGTTGGTGGAGACCAAAATAGAACTAAAATGGGAGTATTAGACTTGACAGCTAATTCTGGTGTCCCCATATAAGCTGGAGAAACAACCTAATGCTGCTTTACGTTTCTTTTCCACATGAATAAAACAGCAACTTGCCAATAGATATTGCATTGGTGTACACAGATAGGTTATTCCTTCAGATTTCCATCCCAACAACCTCTTTCCACATTTTCACAATCCAAAACTCAATCATATCAGTCGAGTCAATACAAGCACCATTTAGAGTCATATACATATGGCACCAGACAAGCAACAAAAGGCTGGTTTTCACTACCAAAGGCAAACATATTTTTCTAAAAGGCACAGAAGTATATAGAGCAGTGAAGACATAGACTGCTTAATCTTTTCCACTGATAGTGACTAAATTAACACAGAAATCCATATTTGAAAAGCTAATAGGGAAACACTTGGAAAACCATAATGGTAGGTTTCCATGCATAAGACAGTTGTAGTTTTTGCTAAGAACTCTGTTGAAAGAGTCATCAGTGCAAATTTCACACAAAAATATTGATACGATACGATATGGTAATTGTTGTTGGGTTATGGGCAAAATAAGACAATTAAAGGACATAATCTTGGGCTTTGGGAAACACTGATCGACATTCGTCACCATTTTCTGACCAAACAACCAAATCAAATAATTGAAAAAATAATCAACAGAATTATCAGCAATGAAAATAATCGTTAGTTGCAGCCTTATTATTCTTTAATATTTGCCTTGTGTTTGCTATGTGTGCTGACTTTAATGTTAAATGTATATTTTTACCTCGGGTGATTTGTGTAGACTCGGTTGTTTAATGTATTTTAGATGTATGTTTTAAATGTATGTTTTTAAAAGTGGACCCAGAGAGGATTCGCTTTGCCTTAGTGCACAGCTAATGGGGATTCTAACAAATAAACAGTGTGTTGAAAAATTAAAGAAGTCCTTTAATTTCATTTCACTTACAACTAAAGTCAACTTAAGGAATACTTTACACACTACTAATGTATTACCATAAGTAAGGGACTAGTGTAATCAGTATCATTATCAGAGTACAATTAAGTATTACAGTCTGTTTTATTTTATTTACATCTTTGCAACATAAAATAACCCTTATTCTCTTTTCCAGGCACTGTGATATATGTCTGTTTGCCTCCTAGCTGCTTGTCTTTTCTAACCTCTGTTTCAGTGCAAATAAGCTTATTACTACAACAATTCATTGGCACCAGAAAACATACAACTTAGCTCAAACACAGACAGAAGGAAACTGAGTCAAAACAAATCAATACATAAATCCATTACTTCCCACTGCGCAGGGTCTGCGGTGCACAAAAAAAAAAACATATCAGCAACACTTTACCAAAGACAGGGAATTTCAGCAATTTAATTTAACTGCGGGGACTAGTCTCTCCGGCTGATACACTGCAGAACTGCAGAGCAATCATCCAGCTCGACTCCTCAACACTAGTTTTACTTAAACCTGCTTCCCTGCTGTAATGTCAGCAAATTACCAGTGAGTAGAGATTTGGATGAGTCAGAGGAATAGTGATACTGTGTGTGTGTGTGTGACAGAGTGTGTGTGTGTGGTGCTCGCTGTGACAAAGTGTTATAGCTGCACTTGAGAAAGCACTTTCTTCCAACCACTGGGGGGAAGACTCAAGGGAGCTGCGAGCTGACTCAGTCTCATCTGAAAAGCTCTGACTAGGGTCTCCCAAGAGGGACCCCCACCCCCCTCCTCCACAAAGCTCCCTTCAGAGCTCCACGCGCTGTGGAGGATCGCTCGGGCCCCCTGAGTGATATCGCGGAGCCGGCCCCTGAGAACACACTGACAGCGTGATGAGGGAGTATGACAGTTCAGAACGAAATAAATAAATAAAACAAGACAACAAAAGGGATTTCTCCTCACCTCTCTGTCTCTTGATTTCTGTCTCGCACACATACACCTGGATACAAATAGAAACACATACACCTTCTCTCCAACAAGCCAACAGACAAACAAAACAAGCGTTCGACAAGCATTTCAACAAGCTCGCAATCTTGCATAGAGGCTTTCAAAATCAAAAAACTCATGTTTCTCCTATACAAATACACGGAAACTCAGAATGATTGACGGCTCACGAAGAGGAACACAACCGCACACGATAAACACACACGCCTTCTCGCCACAGCCTAACCGTACTGCCACCAGCAAACGCACATAAGCTGTAATTACAGTCCAATTTCATTGCAGCCTTGGGCCCCACCACATACACAGGACACACATACACACACATACGGCGAGACAGACGGACACAGTTCCATCAAACTCAGATGGGTTCCAAAGCGTGACGAGCTGGTCAAGCATATGACTCCAGATTGAACATTTGCAAAAAAAAAAGTCTCAGTTAGAGCTCTTAGAATGTTTTTTTTTTTTTAGCATTTAAATGAAGACATATGGTATAAGACTGTTCTGAGGAGCAGTTGGTTGAGAGCAATTTGTCATTTGTGGCCTTTACCATTTAACATATTTTTTATTCACAGCTTCAGTGGCTGGCAGAAGTAATGTTGGATAAAGACGCTATAAATTTAATGCAGCGATTTAATTTCTTACATCCAATTTCAATTAAATTATTTTAAATCTTATTTCTTATCTTGCAGTAGTTCAACATCTTTGGAAATATGCTCATTCGCTTTCTTATAGAGAGTTGCAATTTTGGGTTGTCCAAGATGACCAGTGGGAAAGAAAAATGCTGATATCTTTGGTCGTGACTGAACTGCGAGAGAGGTTCAAAGTCGGCTGTTCTCACATTCTTGTGACCAAAGGTAGCCTGGGACAAAAATCTGACAGTGACAGAAATTTAGGATAACAATCTCACAATGTGACTGCTGCTACGGCCTAAATGTTAGCTCAAGCTCTTGAGAACCAGGTCCTCATTCTCCTTTTCCACTTCTCTGGGTTTTTTGTCATCCAAATAAATCTCTAATGTAAATATAAAGCTACTGCCAGCAGATAGTAAAATATTGGGTAAGCAATTCTGAAGACAGTTTGATTATTGAGTCTCATTCCCAGGTCGTCAAATACAGACACTTAGGGTTGGCCTGGACTGAGCCACTCAACAAAACAATGGGAGTCAACAATCAACCCAGCCCAAAGTGTCAGTATTTGGAGACCTGGGAATGAGACTCATCATTTCTCCAGAACTGCTTTCCCCATCTTTAACTTACGTTAGCATAAAGCCTGGAAAACTGGTAAACAGCAAGCCTGGGTTTTGTTCAAAGTTAGCAAAATCCTACTATTAGGATCTCTGAAGCTCACTAGGTGACATGTTACATCTTGTTTGTTAAATACATGAAAAAAAAACAAAAGATGACGTGAGGTTTTGTGCTGGATTATGTTTGGCATAGAGACTTCCACTAAGTTGCCAGGCAACCAGCGGCGACTCTAACCAGCAACTCTTGCTAACATAGCGAGCTTTAGAGGTGCTGCAAGGTAGACTTTGTTACAGAGCTAAACTAGCCACTTTCCAGTGTTTCCAGTCTTCATGCTAGGTTAAACTAACTAGCAATTGGCTACAGCCTTATATTTAAAGGAGGACAAGATGTTTAGTTTAAAACATTCAACTAAAATTGGCAACAGAAAGTGAAGATATAAGTTCTGATGTCAAGGACATATTGTGTTGCAAAGATATAAACTGAGGTTAACATGCAGCAGCAGGTTAACAGCTAACCCCAGCCTGTCCTGTCTTGAAATACAATTTTGTACCACGTTGTACAAGATGAGTCACAGTGGTGTCCAGTCTGCCCTCAGTCCAGCATGAGAGAATGAAAAAGAAGTGCTGCCCTGAGGGCAACAAACCACAGTGGACAGCAAGGAAAGCAATAGAAACAGAAGCAAAACAAAAGTTACTATGGGTCTTGTTTTCCACCCCTGGACACAGCTCTTGGCACGTAAAGCGATAAAGATTGATGCTGATCTCTCAATGTTTCTTCCAAAACTGGTTACCGTTGATGCTAATGGAGGCTATTAAACAATTACTTGTAAATGTATTTAATTATATAATTTTACTGACAGTGTTTATATCTTATCTCCACAGAGAGGAACTTGTTTTAGTCGAACATTTTCCTATGAGGAGGCTAAATAGCCAAGTCCCTGCAGAAGAAAAGGTAACGGCTGCTGCCTTGTTTATATTTGCACAGGCTAATGTTAGCAACCAGCTAACTTGGCATTCCTAACATGTAGGTTGCAGGGGTTTTTAGCCCGTAGTAACAGGGACTTTGAAAACACAGATAGGGGACGCTGCCTGAAACAGGCATCCTTATGCCCACAGTCTACATCTGGTGAGTCAGACTACAAGTTTGCTGAGTTAGCTGTTTGTTGAAAGAAATAAAGACATTAGGCAGGGATTGTGCATTTCTAGATGATCAGTTCTTACATATAGCTCCTTTAAATGACAGATGTGCAAGTTCAACTGCTCATCTGTCTCTCAGCTACAAGGAAAATGCACTTATTCTGAAATTTTTGCTTTCGTCAAAGCAATACATTTAGCTTGTTTTGAATATCAAAATTTTAAACCACGCACAACCACTATTGGCACTGGCATTTTTAAAAACTCCAGCAGGGACGAGGAAACTCACCTTGGTCTGATGTCAGCGTGTCACATGATCCGAAGCTGAGGGCCAACAGAGTCAGAGAGGAGCAGAGGAGCCACATGGTTTCACTCCTCCGAAAAAAAAACCCACCTCACCTCGCCTCACCTCAGCCACCGACTGATGGATGAACAAACAGAAAAAGAGAAAGTCAAAAAAGTCAAATCCTTTCCCACATTCTGTCAGCATGCCACCCAGTCTGCTCACTCTGCCGACAGCTGCACATTATGCTTGACTCCTAAATAGACGTTGATGTATATTTATGAGTCAGTCGCAGTTGATGTGTTAATTATGTGGTATGATGCAGGCTTTGTTAGTGGCATATGAATTAACCAGAATGTCCCTCATTAAGGAGTGTAACTCTATAAAGTCTGATCATAGTCATTATCCTGTCCATCTGGTTGGCCTTTGACTGGGCAGCTGCTACACACACTCACACACACACACACACAAACACATGCATGTAAATATGTCTGAGAAAGTTCACATTAGTGCACACACTCACATGTGACGAGGAAAACATTCTTAAGGTCAAAAAGAAAGTACACTCGCTTCTGCAAACAAACTGCATATGCAAAACAAAGCAAAAAATGCACAATGCAAATGATTTACATGCAGGCTGGTTGGTCCAGAGTCAAACAGACAGTGGGGCCAAAACACACAAACACATCTGGAGACTATTCCACTGGAGCCATGGTTGTGTTGCACCAGATGCTTCCACGTGGCCTAACAACAAGCACACACACTCACAATCATGCAGAGATTAAAATGTGTGCCACGTCTAAATTATCATTACATTCACTCCCTGTCTTACTACAACTCCTTATTCTCAAACACACATACACACACAAGAATGCATGCGCATAAACCAACGCCGCCCACTCAGACTCGCATAAACACATCCCAGCTGACCTGGACTTGCTCTCAGCATGTGTGAGGACCCCATAACTCTGCAGTGTTTACAGGTACAGCAGGGCCCTCAAGGCAGGCAGGCGAGCAGACTGTGTCTCTGTACACACACCTGTCCCGTCTGCCAGGAGAAATGACCCCCACACTCCCCCGGGGGTACACAATGTGGCGGCTCCTGCCCGGCTGAGGACACGGTGTGAATACCATCTAGCCTGACCCGACAGCCTGCAGCAGGCTGCTAACAGACAACGCGGTGGAGGACAATGTTTCAAATTATGTTCTGAAATAACAGGGACAGCTTGACATGCCCCACATTGTGAATTATGCATTCAACATCAGGGGATTCTGACTCAAGGTGCGGTTGCTTCCCATGTTTTCTTACATTATAAAAGGCCAGGCCTTAGACCTGGCTTAAGTCTAAGACAAAAGAGCCTAAGGTAGGATTTTTCACAATTTGATATTACAGAAGCAAATCCTAACTAACTTTAGTAATCCTATTTAATCTTACTTAATCTTTATCTCAGGTTAGGAAATCCTAAATACTCAATCCAACATCGCTTATCAACTTTTATGTCTGTTTCCTAGCAACCAGCACTACTTTTCTCGTCTTGCCAAGCTATACAACTTTGTAACCAGTGGATTTTTTTTATCTTTGAAACATACTTTGAAGCATATGCAAATTATTTTTAAAAAAGGGACAAAAACCGCAATGGGCATTTAACTTCAAGACATATGAGTTAGAGGTTTTGTTAACATCTGTAGACAACTTAAAAGATGTTCTTTTTGGGAAATTTACAACAACACTAACTTGGGAGATGAAAGTAACAGAGTGGGCTAAGATACAGACGCCAACATATCTGGCATCTATTGTGTAGAAGCAATAAAAGAGCAGCCATACAGATTAAACAAATAAGCTAACACAACTGTTAGCTAACACAACCGTGAGATACCATTAGCAAAAATTACCATTGGCTACTCTTAGTGAACACTATCCTTAACTCCTATTAACAAACACAGCCATGAGCTAACATTAGCAAACACTACCGTTAGCTACTTTGTAAGATAGCTACCTCTACAGGTGGAAAAGTTAAAGTTAGGACAGCTTAATGATTATCCTAAAGTTAGGTGTTTATTTAAGATAACGTATTAGAGTTTTACTGTCTCCAGTTAAGGTAGGAAGATTGACTGAGATAGGGTGTCCAGACGGCCCCGTTTTCTCTGGAAAAGCGGGCATTAAAAACAGACCACATGGCGAAATTTTAGGGCAATGGAGCGTGCTGGTGGACGTCTCAATCGTGTTGTGCTTGTTTTAGCTCACAGGGGGAACTTCATATCACTATTCTTCTAACTGCTTGCTCATGCTACTTTTAGAGAAAACTGCTACCGAAAACTTAAACACTCTACACTGTAAACGATGATTTTCCTGGCACGGTTTACAAAGTCAGCTTGCACCACAGTTTATTACAGTAGAACAGTTGCCATGGGGCAAAATAAATGTCCCCAATTGTCTCCCTTTATTTATTTCATATTGGACATTTTTAAGATATACTGACTCAACTGGAAATGTCCCCAGTTTTCATTTTGAAAATTTGGCCACCTTAACTAGGAACTATCTGTCATGCTCATGTCCTAACTCTAATTACTATGGTTATGAAACAGTTAAGATAGGATCTGCCCATTAGGAAGTTTCTGCAACACGGCTGCAGGTTACCATTTTATGAAAAGAGCAAGATCTTTGCAAGACACTGTATATAGTCATGCTTTGGCACAATTTATCTGTGTGCACAATGTTGTCAACATGGACACTTTTTATGTAAAAGTAGCTGCAGGCTAAACAGCAAGAATAATAGCGTTTTGAAAAAAAAAAGATTTCTCCTGCAGTTGGATGGGTGGAAGGTTAATCAAAGCCTTAGACGGCTGAGTTTGAGCACTCTAAAGCTGCAGCCATTATTATAGGCTTCATGCCACATGATCACAATAATAAGAAAGTTCACACAGTAACATAATACATAATGCATCACAGTCCAGAGAACACAGGCTGAAAGAAAAGTTACAGCTCATTGCTATTATTGTCTGGCCATAATCCAAAACAATTTAATAGGCTTCCTAATATGTGTTGCCATGGACGTCTCTCTTCCTCCTCCTCTCTTTGCACTCCATCTGCAGCTTCACGGCCACCCAGCTGGCTATAGCAGATAAAGGCAGCGCGGGGTTAGGCCACTGGGCTTGGCCGCTGGGCTGGCCACGAGCCCGGTAAGCGGGCCTGCGACTGATCGGGTCACTGAGTACGAAGCCAATACAGGAAGGAAAACAATGACATATTTGAACGTCTTCCAGCACTACAAGCCTGAAGACCAGAGCTGGACAGAAGTGGTGACCAACATCATTTTTTTCCACAATAATGTGTCTCCCTTCATGATGCAGAATGGCTATTCCGGTTATAGGTCCAGACCTATTTCCTATTTTCTATTTCCAGTACATGTATCAGTTCCAGTGCTTTTTATGGCTTGAGTACACGGACAAAAGTGGCGCTGATACTGTCCTATATAACAATGGAGGCAATTTGTGCTCAGCGCTTAGCAATTTTTGTTGTCACACATTTCATCATTATTTCCACCGCTTACAGATGGAACAACTGTCCCAACACAAGCATGTTTGGAAGAACACAGTCTGACAGAGTTAAATGAAACATGTCCTCTCTATGGCCTGACAAGAGAATTGCTTATTAGCCACCCAGACACGGATGATTAAATAACAGTGAACCAGCAGCCCACTGTTTCGACTGCTTTGCATCTGTTTAAATGGGAGAACCCGACGTAAATGTGTCAGTCATGTGATATTTGAGGGTTCACTGCCTTCACAGCTGTCTCTCCCAGCATAGCGCAGCATGAAGATTGATGGACAGTTCACTCACATCCTATCTGCCTCCAATCTAGCCGATTCTCTCTCACACTTACAAACACACAGAGCCAAGAGTAGTTTCGGTGCGAGGCTGTGAAAACAATCTCCTGATCTGTCTGTGAGGTTGTGACCCTGACTGAATCCTCCAGAGAAAGTCCTATCTCAGCAGAGGATGTGTAAGTGCACTGAAAGTTGACTGGGATGCAGCACTTAAACAGAAGACAGCATAATGAGTAGTTAGATGCGCATGCATGCATACACTGAATGAGATAAAAAGACATTCATATAGAGGGCAGTCCGTGCCACAGAAGGCATCGAGGATATAGATACAAAGATACTGTATGTGCAGAACGACAGAACATGAAGTCTGTTCGACAAACAGAAAGAAGTACAGAGATATTAATGCAAAACTAACACACAGTGACACAAGCCATTTTTACACCATGCACTATTGGAGTAACATCCAAGAAGGCAATGAGGTAAATTGCTGTTTTTGTTGCTGTGAGTGAGTTTGATTCTTAATGTGAGAGAAATGAAATGATTGTTGGACTGCAACCATAAAAATAATACACTAAGTAATTTAGAAAACATGAGTCTATTGCCATAGCAGTGGTTCTGTGAGGCAGTGCTTGAGGCCAATTCATAGTTTCTGTGTCCACACGATGTAAATTTTGTCATCTGCCCAAGTGAGTGAATGTCTGCCCGGACCCCTGTGGGGACGTGCAGCCTAAAATTTGTGGACAGACTGTCCACAATACAAGTGTGCCGACTGCACAGTACTACAAACGTAAACATCAGTGGCCATGCACTGTAACTAAAACTACAAACAAACTCAGGCTAAACTTCAAACCACAGAGATTCAGAAGCTTTAGAAGTCATGGGAGGTGAGCGCATAAAGACATTTAAAGGGATAATTCACCCAAAAATGAAAATTCTGTCATTATCTACTCACCCTCAATGCTGATTGAAGGTGGGTTTTTTTTTTAGTCCACAACACACTGCTTCACAGGAGTTTCACAGGAAAACAGTGTTGCACAATCTCCCAAACAACTCAGGTGAATGATTACCAGTTTTCAAATGTATAAAACAGTGTGTCATTCCCTAAAAAAAAACTTTCATATGTGTGCTAATTTTGGTGTAAAAACTGTATATATCTTATTAAGTGGCCACCTTTCCACATTGTTGGCCAG